>PVHP010047479.1:0-12898 GCA_004024765.1 Zapus hudsonius
CCAGCACTCACACAGAAGCCTGGGATGGACTCACACACCTGTAATCCCAGCACTGGGGAAGAGGAACAGAGGAATCACTGGGGTTTGCTGGCTAGCTTGTTCTAACTAAATTGGTGAGCTCCAAGTTCAGTAAGAGACTCCACCACAAAAAATAAGAGGAGAGATTAGAGACATGGTTCAGTGGGTAAATTCCTTGCCAAAGGAGCATGGGGACCTGAGTTTGGATCCCTACAACCCACATAAAATCTTGGCACAGTACCATATGCCTGCAATCACAGCATTTGGGTGGCAGAGAGCAGGACCACTGGGGCTTGTTAGCTAGCTAGTTTAGCTTAATTATTGAGCTCAAAGCCAATGAACAGACTGTCTCAAAAAAAGGTTGATGGTCCCTGAATCAGTGAGCTCCAGGTTCCCTGAGAGACTGTCTCAAAAAGTATAGTGGAGCAATCTCTGACCTCCATGTACACTCACACATATAAAAACAAGCCCATATACACACATGTGCACACCATATACACACACAAAAGAAAAGAAGAAATTTACTTTCTCTTGTTTTTTTCCAAACAAGATCCACCCTTATTCAATGACAGCAGAGTTAGAAGTAACAAATAATTTTACAAAGTCAGTTTTCTATAAATATTTGTTGCATGAATAAACAATTAGTCCCTTTGTAAATCAGTCAAGCCCAGAAGACCTATGATAGTTCTTTACTACAGACAAAAATGAGTGGGGACAGAATGCCATAGACCAGCATTGAGAGACCCTTCGAGGTCCAGAACGGTATCTAGCCCCCAGAAGGTGGTTAGTGTAGTGCTGGAAGGCACTGCACAGGCTGCCAGGGGAAGCTGATCAACGACAGCTGGAGTAAACAAAGACTACTGACATGAAACACAATCTGTGGCCATGAGTAGGCTGACCATACCTCCTACTGGCAGAGAACAGCGAGCCAAGAAAGGAGCACTTGTGCAATGGAGGAGCCTGGGCCTGGGGGAGACAATCAACAGCTTTCAAATTCGGCCAATTATTCCACTTAGGGAGGTGAAGCCCTTGTCTGGAACTTGGGATTCAGGGCGATAGGCACCGGATCCCGTAATCTTGGGCTCACAAGACAAGATGCACTATGGCAGTGATTGGTGGGGAGGCTACTAAAAATAGAATCTAAGTAATCCAGAATTGTGTATATTTGTTAACCTACACTGATCTCACTCTCCGATGGAGATTGTGTTTGTATTTTTCAGGATGCAGTGAGAGAGCTGGGGCCCATCTAACCCTACCAACTGACCATAGGCCAATAGCTGAGCTCCTGGCAAGAGAGGAGCCACCACAGTCATAGCGTAGAGGATCCATATGGAACCCCGCAGAGAATGATGGGATGAACAAGGGACCCACAGCTACAGCCATTAAATCAACACAGGATAAGCCAGTGAAACAGAAACCAGCAATTTTCGACACAAAGACCCCTAAGTTCTCAGCATTAAAGCAGCCTTAATACTCATCCACCACGACTCAGAGAACTGAGAGGAAGAGGGGGCAGAAAGATTGTGAGAGCCGTGGTGGGGGAGACTATCCAGAGGCATGGCACCCTTCAGTAACAACATACTAGGTCCAAGAGAACCGGGCTGAATGCATGGTCCCCTTTCACAAGGACTGATCCAGATGACCCATGGAGGAGGATATCCAGCTGATTGGGGAAGGGGGGGGCATAGGGGAATTGGGGATAACAACTCATTGTTTGCCCACTAAATAATGTAACTCATTATGGACAATAAAAAAAAATGAGTGGGGAAATGTTAACAAATCCTCTTACATTTTTTCCAGGATCCCTTCATAAGGAAAAAGAGAAAAATCAAAGGCACTGTCAATATTTAGATGACTGTTGGGCATAGGGGAGAAGTCAAAGCAAGAGGTTGTTGAAAAGACAGAGTCTGCCTGAAACCCACATCTCTGAGTGTTAGTTTTCAACTATATAGAAAAAAAAAACCACACATAAGAAAATCCCCTGCCCCTTGAAATGAAAGTGATTCCTTGCAACATACTTTAAGGCCCCCAGGAATGAATCACTATTTCTTTTCCACATAAGAGCTTGATATGAAGTGAAGCTAGTGTCATGCATATGTATGTGAGCTTAAATTCTAGAAGTTACCACCAAGTAGGTGTTCAGTAAATGTCCTATCATCTACTCAGCTACTTTCATTGCAGAGCCAAGGGAAAAAAGAGTGACCAATGCTTACTTGATTTGCTAAAAAATATCTCAGACCATGGCATGCACTTCATATGTTAGGCCATTTTAGCTTTGTAGTCTTCCAAAATCTTGAGTGGAGGTGTCAGATTCTGAAATATATGGTAGTCCATATACAATAAAATTGCATTTACTAGCAGAGAAAGAATGATAAAAATAAAACAATGATAAAAAGCTCCATCACAACCCCTCAAAAAAAATGCTCACAAAAAAGATCACATCACAACACCAAATAAGACACCAGTAAATCAGTGACATTAAAAGAGGTATAAAAGAAAACCTTACCAAAGGAAAAATGAAAACAAGGAAACTGATTAAAAATTCAGCAAAATATAGCCAATAAATATAAATTTAAGGTAGCCAGAAAGGTCTTTTTTATAATTGTTTTATTATTATAAACTTCACAGTCTGAATACATTGCAGATTGGCCATGTTGCCATTGCATTATATTCTTATGTCTCCTCTCTCCCACCCCATTCCACTGAGGACTCTTCAGTCAGGTGGGTGGTTTTCGCTATGGGGTAAAGAATGCACCCGTCAGTCTCAGTGGGAAGGACAATGTCTCCTGATACATCCTCCCACCCTGTGTCTCTTATATTCTTTCTGCTCCTTTTCCTGCAATGGTCTGTTCCCTAAAACTTGGCGGGCATGCTATAAATCTCCTTCAGTGCTGAGCTCTCTGCATCCTCTGAGTTTCAGCTTTGAGGAGTTTGAGTTTCCTCCGTTTCTACCACCATCTCCATGGAGGAGGTTGTCAGGTTGGCATGAAAGAAGGACTTGTGTTCAAATCACCACTTCCTCTGTAGTGTCTCCTCAGCCCTGAAAGATATAACAGAGGTGATTCATCTCATGCTAGGCAATCGGCTTTCTTGTCTGGTGTGGATGGATCTTGGTTCTCCCTGGTACTTTGCTGCTATCTGAGAAGGAGGAGGAGGAAGAGGAAAAAGAAGAGGAAGAGAAAGAGGAGGAGGAGGAAGAGAAGGAGGAGGAGTAGCTCTTGCACCTCTTTCCAGCACCGCTGGCTTCTTAGTGTCCTGTGATCACAGCCTGTGGATTCTTCAGCATAGGGTTTTATCATTTGCTCTTGTGGGTAACGAAGTGCTTTGGCTATATCATGAAATGTTTTGGGGACCTAATGAGCCTCCCTGACCAACAGCTCTCTGTAGGGGGTTAATCCAGTTCTGCCACTGGGATTTACAAACCAGAGCCTATGGATTTAGGGTTAGGTTTTCTCCCCCTTCCCACAGGGCAATTTTAACTGAACACTTCCCCTCACCCCTGCTTATTAATAGTTGTATCTTTTTATCTAACTTAACCTTTCTAATCTAATCAGGAGGAAGGTTTCCATGATACCGATTCTTGCTGCCATTAGTTTTATGTAACCCCTCCCCACCGTCCCTTATCCCCATTGCCCCAAGTCTCTTCCACACCCTGCAGTCTGCCTGTCAAGTATCTCCTCCTCTCATCCCTCCCTGTTTCCTCTCTCCCCTCGCCTCATTCTAGGTCCTTTCCATACTTATGTTTACTACAACTTTCAAACAAATCAAGCTGTTCCATGTTAGGAACCTGTGGTGTCTGTCTTTCGGAGCCTGTGTGACCTCACTTAGAATGATTGTTTGCCCAAATCCATCCATTTTCCTCCAAATTTCATTATTTCATTTTTTCTTACCACTGAATAGATTTCCATTGTGTATACGAACCACATGTTCATTATCTATTCACCAATTGATGGGCAATCGGGCCTGTTTCCAATTCCTAGATATTGTGAATAGAGCAGCAACAAACATGGCTGAGAAAGTGTCTCTAGTGCATCCATAGGGTAGAATCCTTTGGGCATATGCCCAGGAGTGATATAACTAAATCAAATGGTAGATCTATTTTCAGGGGAAAAAAATCTTTGTTGAAAAAAAATTACAGTGAAATTCACACACAAATTGTCCAATGGGGTGAGAGTGGTTGCCAACTAACAAAATTCCAGTAATAAATGATTTTATGGCAAAATAAAGCCAAAAGATAAAACAAACAAGAGAAAAAACAAGATGTATCTTATATCACATATTTATTTATCAATAAATTTGCTTTTCTCATTCTTCCCTAAAACTACGAAGTATCTAACCAGCAATTTCCTTTACTCATGGAAAATCTATTTGCTATTCTGCTAATTGGGTTATACACAATATAGTGTAGGAATTCCAGTGAACATATTCCAAGCAAGTATGCTTGTGACAAAATTCTCTTCTGTGTTCTTCCATTGCTGAGGCCAGTAAGAAATCCCTGAAAGTCAAGATAATTTCCACATTTTGCACATGTGTGGATAATGTCACACTTCCTTCTCTTCAGGAGGTTTCTGAGCAATGTGTTTTATTCCATTTGCAGCTGAAGGCATGTTAGAACTCAGCCAACGTTCCGTGTATGGCGTGGTCTGCCCTCCACATTGAGGTGTGGAGCTTTACCAATTTCTATAGATGAGCATGCTCAGGAGTGTCCTCTCGTTTTGTTTTGAGCTTTGAAGATTTTATTTTTTCCAAATTCACATGCCCGTCTTCCTGTTAATTACCTGCTGAGACCTGTGACTTTGACATCATCTCCTTTTAGAGACATATAAGATCTGGTAGAAAGAATTCTCAGAAAAATACTAAACAGCAGTAAGAACTACTTGGTCAAAAATTCAATCAGTACCCCATGGACTGATCCAGACTGCCCACGGAGGAAGAAATCCAACTGACCGGGGATAGGAAAGAAGGAAAGAGGGGAATGGGAGACGTCAATACATTAATCCCTTATTTATTAAGTGTATCTAAGTATGGATAATAATAAAAAATTCAATCAGAAGCATAACACAACTCAACAAATTCATTCATATTTGCTATTGAAAAAACAAAAGCAAATGTTACTGCTAGTAATGCAAGCAAATTCCTCTGAATTGAGAGTAGATCTCAATCCCTCCCAAACCCAGCCTGTGAGTAAAGAGACAGAATCAAGCCTTTGACTTGAAAATGGGTCCCATGACTCCCCAGAAGAGTTGATACTCTACACATTAAATTTCAAAAACCCCAGAAAATCACCCTACCTCAATGACATCACAGTCCCACATCTACGAATAATATACTCTCTCTACTTCTTGGATGATGGTTAAAATTCCACTGTCAACAACTCCTCCCCTTAGTGGTAAGTAGACAGGACCTGGATGTGTTCTAACTATCTGTTCTTCTCCAAGGTTTTGTGGGTGGCAGTGATAGAAGGCTGGAGGAGAGTAAATGGACTTGTGGAAGAAAGAAGAAGCAGAAAGAGCATTGCTAAGGACCCTGGCGTCAAACATATCTCTTCACAGTTTGACTTAAATCTTCAGCAGGGGAAGCTTTGTGCAAATGAAATTGAAGCTGGAACCCAAACCCTGAGAGCAGATAAGCCCAGAGCTGCTGGAACCAAGGTGGAGCAGGTGGGATCTGTGTTTCTGCTACTGCAATCATCCTTACAGCTCCAGGGATGGCTTATGGGGAAGCTAGGACTCCAGAAAAGATGTCTTGGAAACCACTCACCTACAGGAAATTGTTGTTGTGAATGAGGTCTTCTGTGAAAGGGGTACTGTTCCCTTTCTGAAAGTTAGAATTAAAGATTGCAGAGGTCGATTTCTGGATAGGTGATGGGAGGATGAGTGCAGGAAAGAAAGGCAGGACAGATTGTTTTCAACCAGATTAGGATCTTGACTTTCAGATACCACGGAACTGGCTTAAACCAAGCAGGTCAGGGAGTCTCGCAGGGACCCTGCTAGAAAGCTGAAGACACTCGACGTTTCCTCATCGTTTCCTCATCAGCATGGCCTGCTGCTGCTTCTCTCCTTCCCAGGTGAGCTGATGCTAAACATGTGGGAAGGAATGGTCACTATGCCAAATCCTGATTTGGATGGCTTTCATTCATGAAACCAGTCAAATCAATTACAAGGGCAAGTTTTCTAAGAAGTCCATTCCTTGCTCCACTCCATGAGAATAATCCAGTGAACAGCTATACAGTAGGCAGGGCAAGTTTTAAAAAAGACAATCGGGTGCTGGGAAAACTAAGAATACCTGTCTAGGTGTCTGAGCCCCCTCTCATAGCTGTGATGTTCTCAAACCAGTTTGTACCAATTCCCAAGTACAAATTCTGCCCATGTCTGGACTCAGTGATGCCATTCTGAGAACTTAAAACCAACCACAGTAGAAGTGCTTACACCTTGAAGACTGGTAGATGCTGTATATCAGGGCTGCTTTGTCTTCTTAAGACAGCCAATTTAGCAAGCAGCACACCATTGCCACGTAAGCCTCCATGATTTGTGATGGGAACAGTCACATGTCCCCACACACTGTGATGTACTACAGATAACCTTGTTATTCTGTCCTCATAAATATAGTCCCTTAGAGAGAGCCCAGTGAACACGTTTACCCAAGCATGGTTATATTTTTAAGAAAGCAAATAAAGTAAGACATGGGTATTACTATGGGTCAAGTATACCACATTTCTGATTCCTCATGAAATATTTGTCTTCTATATTTATTACAAGACTAGACATAGGTTAGGATGATCCTTAAAATTATATGCATTCATGGCAAAAAAAACCATAAAGTGATATTAGGTAGAAAAATCTAGTACATTAGAATGGAGAAATAGAAATTAACCGCTGGTATTAAGTACACACTCAATAAACATTTAGGAAAGGATGACAAAAAAAGGAATGATAAAGAGGGGTGGGGACACAAGAAAAAAGAGAGTGGGATGACAGATAATATAAAGATGAATAACAGACAAGATTTGCTCATATGATATATATACTTATTCATAATAAAGATATTAAAATTTTTTTTAAAAGAAGAGAAAGTCCATTGAGTAAAACAGACCTGAAGACATATTGTGGTAGAAGTGTACTGAAGAAAATATACATGCTGTGATTTTAATTTATGAACTTTCAACACTCTGTATGTATGTGCGCTTTTGTGCTTAGAATGCACAAAGAAAGACCTGTAAGAAGTGAGCAGACGGACAGCACTGGTGACACGTGGCAAAGAGATTTTTTTTATTTAATGTATACAATTTTGTATCTTGGGTATTTCCTGCAATATAGTTATTGCCTTTGTAATTTTATAAACAATAAAAAAGAATGACTGTGTGCTACAAAAAAAAAGACTTCAACCAAAGAAGCAACTCTCTACTGAAAAATAAACAAAAGCTATACTACTCATTCATTTAACAAACTGTATCAAGCACTACACACATGGAAGGGGCTGAAAATAAGAGTCAGACACAGTCCCTGCCTGCAGCACTGTACAGCTTAGTGGAAGAAGATTTGACACTCAGTCAACGTCAGTAAATACCATAGTAAGTTAACCACTGAGTGCCAGGGGAGACTCTAGTAAAGCTTCTACCTCAAGCTGGGGAGTCCCAGAAGGTAACAACATCCCAAGATGAAATACCTAGAGGACATAACTCAATGGTAGAATGCTTTCATAACATGTGCATAGCCTGTATTCCAGACCCAACCATTTGAAAAACAAAATGTAAAAGGGTCACATCTAAATATAGGCCTGAAGAACAAACCAAAGCTATTCTAGTGTGATGATTATGTAAAGATGAATCTTCATTGTCAATTTATTTAGATTTAGAATGACCTAGGAAATGTGCTCCTGGTTATGTCTGTAAGGGTATTTCCAGAGAGGTTTAACTAAGAAGGGAAGATCCACCCTGAATGTAAGCAGAAGCTCCCCATAGCCTAGGTTTCTAGATTTGGTCAGAAGGTCAGAAAAGAAGCAAAGAGAAGCCAAGATCAGGCCCTTCGTTCATCTCTCTCTCTCTCTCTCTCTCTCTCTCTCTCTCTCTCTCTCTCTCTCTCTCTCTCTCTCTCTCTCTCTCTCTCTCTCTCTCTCCTTAACGAATGCACACAAAATGTGGCCAGCTTCCTCACACTCCCATTGTCATGTCTTGCTGGTTATGATGAATTATATCCCACTCCTTGTCAACTTAAAGCCCAAATATATGAAGTCATACCTTCCACCCCTTGTCCCCATAGGTTCATGACTATCTCATAATGCAACATATCTTCAGTTCAACTTTAAAAGATCCCATGGTCTTTAAGATTTCAATACTGTTTGAAAGTATAAGTGCAGTGTCTCTTCTGGGACTCAGGTAAACTTGCCTGTAAGCTTCTGTGACATCAAAACAAGGGTTACACACTTCCAACACGCGTCAGCACAAAGAAAAGTTCTTCCACCAAACAAACTAATCTATTGCTTTTGAGTTTCACATCATTCATGTTCTTGGGATGCAGGCAGAATGAAGTCATTTTCTTTGACAGACTACAACCCAAACTGCTTCTATCCCAGCTCTTGATAGAGTCTTTGTTTTCCTCTAAAACTTTCTAACATGGGCCTCAATTATCTGTGTTTCTTTAAGCATTATCTGCCCCTCTCCCATCAGAATGGCCCATTAAGCTCTGCTTACAGCATTCAAGGGCTTTTCTAACTCAAAGCTCTAACTCTTCCATATTCCTCCTAAAAACCAGTTCCAAAGGCCTATCAGGTTTAGCACAGCAATGACCTCACTCTCACTCCCAATTTTCTGAATTAAGTGCTTTCCTCATTTCCAGGACAAAATGTGTAACAAAAATCAGTTTAAGGGAGTGTGATGGTTTGAATCAAATATCGCCCATAGCAATGTTGTCTCATTTAACCTATATTGATCTCACTCACTGATAGAGATTCTGTTTGTATTTTTCAGAAGGCAGTGAGAGAGCTGGGGACAACTCATTTCCACCAACAAGACAATGGATGATGGCTGACATCCTGGCAGGAGACAAACCACACCTAGCCTTCACACAGGGCCCACATGAAACCCACAAGAAAGTGACAGACAAACAGGAGACCAATCACCACAGCAAGTCTGAAAACCCATGAAAGGTCAATGGAGACAGACACTAATGATACCCAACACAATCCAGGGCAAAGGTCTAGAGATACTTAAAATCTCAAAAATAAAGCAGACTCAAAACTCACCCACTATGACTCAGGAAACTGAGCGGAAGAGGGGGCAGAAAGAAAGTAAGAGCCATGGTGGGGGAGAACATCCAGAGTCATTGCCCCCCTCAACAATAATGCACAAAGGGGGGAAAAAAGAAACACTGGCTACCTCTGGTGCAGTTCATATCCCCTTAACCTATGGAAAGATCCAATATGCACACCGAGGAAGGACCCCAGTGGGTAGGGGACAGAGAGGAGGGAAATGGGGGTACCCTCACAAGATGTGCTCATACAATGTATATAATTATTCATAATAAAGATATTAAAAAATACCCTCCATAAATTTATGTGTTCTGAATATTTGGCCCCTCTCTGATGGCAGTTGGTAGGTGGAGTCTTTGCTGGACAAGGTGTATCATTGGGGGCAGACTCAAGGGTATTGTAGCCAGCTTCCCTTTGCTAGAATTTGCCTCTCTCTTGCTTCTGTTTTCAACTGCTGTGGCAGAAGTAATGTGCAGTCTTATGTTCATGCCTGCAATTAAGAAGCTTCCCTTTGAGACTTAGAGACAAAGTAAATTCTTTCCTTCCAGCAGCTGCTTTTTTTTCAATTTATTTTTTATTATCCATAATCAGATACACTTAATAAGGGAATAATGTGTTGATGTCTCCAGTTCCCCTATTTCCCTCTTCCCTGTCCCCGGTCAGTTGCTCTGAGTAGTCTGGATCAGTCCATGGGGTAGGAGGTTGTGAACAGCCTAGGAGTCAACCTGGTTCCATTCCTCTTTGCATGTTGTTACTGAGGGGGCAATGTCTCTGGATATTCTGTTTGGATGTTTTGTCCCAACAACAAGCAGGTAACTACTACAGTGTCGAAGGGTTTATTTCAGTTTATACAGTTTTTCAGGGATACATACAATCAATCATGGTGGGGAAGAAGCTTGAAGCAGGCTACCAGAGTCCACAGTGAAGAAGCAGAGAATGAATGCTGTTGCTCAGTCATCTCTCTCTTTTTCATATAGTCCAGGACTCCAGCCTGTGGAATAGCACCATTCAAAGTTAGAGTGGGTTTTCCCACCTCAAATAGCATAATCAAGATAATCCCTCACAGGCATGACCAGAAGCTAACGTAATCTAGATAATCACTCAAGGTGATTCTACATCCTGTCAAGTTAATAATCAATATAAACCATCACAAGGACCCAAAGGAGGATGCTGAAGGCAGTACCTAACCAGCTCATGAAGATCTTGCACAACTCTCTTGGAATTAGGACATTGCATCATGGTGTAAAGAAGATAACAGTTGAGAAAGATCCCTAAAGCATGTTAACTTGATCTCTTGAGTAGCCCTCAAACTGGTTCACCTCTCTTCCCCTACCATCACTTTTCTTCTTTAATGAATTTACTTGAAAAGGACCAAATGAAAAACCCGTTGAGTGGTATCAATCAGAAGTTTAATTTTGAGCTTTAGGACATGTAGAATATCTTGGAAAAGATGTGTAATTAGAAGTTTATTAGAGAGCTGTGGAGATGGCTCAGCAGTTAAAGGCACTTTTTTTAAGAAAACCTGACTATCCAGATTCAGTTCCCCTGAACCCATGTAAAGCCAGATGCACAAAGTCGTGCATGTATCTTGAATTTGCTTGCAGTGGCAAGAGGCTCTCTCTCTCTCTCTCCCTTTCTCTCTCTCCCTCTCTTTCTCCTTCACCTTGTCTCCTTCTATCTTCTTACAAATTAGTAAATAAAAATGTACTTAAAAAGAAGTTTATTAGAAAAAAAAGAGAAATTGTCATGATTTACAATTTTTCCATATGTTGAATGTTGAGAGGACAGTGACACGTCTCCTCTTCATCTACACGCAATCAAATGAGACATCAACTGGCTTAAATCCACATTCACATAAGCAAGCACAAGCAAAACATTACCTTTGATTACTGATGCATAGTCTCCTAAGAAAGCAAATTCAAATATTCTCTTTCATATAGAGAGAACATGGTAGTCTCCAAGCTGGTCCCAAATAATCCCTGTAATCAGGTACTCATATTTTGTGGCCCATACCTACACTGTATAGGACTAGCTTATATGACCAGTGGGATATGAAAATGAGAAAGGCTAGTAGAAAAAAAGACTTTGAAACATGTCTTGTCTCTTGGGAGAAGCTAGCAGCCATGCGGTGAAGTTCTCTAAGGAAAAACCTGGAGATGCACACCAGGTATGGATTTGAAGTCTCATGCCATCAGTCATACAAGTGTGTCATACAAGAAGGAAAGGCTTTATTTTTGGCTTGTCATTTTGAGGAGAAGTCCATTATGTCAGAGAAAGCATTGCTGGGGCAAGAAACCAGCTGAAATAGTTGTACCAGCAAGGAGGAAGGAGGGGGGGGAGGAAGTGGTGCTAGGCTGTAACACCTCACCTGCCCTTATTGATACATTTCCTCCAGCAAGGAGCTACCTCTGAAAGATTCAAAGTATTCCACAACCTTCTCAAACAGCAACACCAGTAGGGGTTAAGTATATAAATACTTGAGTCTATGAGGGGCATTTTACATTCAAACCCCATTCTGCCTCTGGCTCCCACAGATTCCTGGCCATCTTGTGATGCAAAATCATCCAGTTCAACTTTAAAAGTCTCCATAGTCACACCAATCCCAACACTGTTCAGAATCCGAAGTCTATTCTCAAACTCAAACAGTCTCTTAACTATGAGCTCTTTAAAAATCAAAGCACAACTTTCATGCTTAAAATATAAGGGCACAGAGTAAATATTTCTACTCTAAAAGGGAGTAATTGGGGCATAGCAGGGGAAGATTGGACCAACACAAGACCAAAAATCAACAGGGTAAGCATCAAATCCTGCAGCTCCATGTCTGGTATCTGAGACTCATGATCAAATCTTCTGGACTCCACAAGGCTTGAGTAGCTGTGCTTCTCCAGCTGCGCTACCTGTAATCTCTCTCCTGGGCAGGATCCACCTGAACTTTCAGCTTTTCTAAGCAGCCATCTGTTGTAGTCAGCTTCATGTTGCTGGACCAACCATCCAATCTAACAAAGTTTATGGGAGGAAGGGATTTATTTCAAGCTTACATATCCAGGGGAAGTTCCATCAGTGGTGGATGAAGCTGGGTTTCTTGCACAGATACAAGCAGAGAGAAACCACGAAAAGCCAGCACCACAAATGGGAACAGCCAGAGCTCAAACTGTTCTCTCCACACCTTTGGGCTGGAATCCAGATCTGCCTCCAAACACACCTTAGGGCTGTAACCAAGGACCAGCCCCCAGTAAAACCTCCTCCGGTCAGACTGTTGGAGACCCAAGTTATAAGTTAAATCTTCATAAAACACCTGAGTCTATGGGGTCGTACATTCACACTACCACACCATCTCATAGCCCTAACATCTCCACATTACTGGGATCTCCACTGGAAATTAGGGTTCACCTTGACAGCTTCATCTAGGGACTGTGACCCTAACTCACATTGAGTAGCCTCAGTGGCTCTCTGGAACCACGGTGTGATACTCTTACATTTTGGATTTTTATACTTCTCACATCAATACCATGTGGATGACACTCTCAAGTTCTATTATCAGCTGAAGATAAAACCTGGAATTTGACTATAACTATTGTAGTCTCTGTATGCTCACCTTGTGAAGTAGAGACCTCCTTCATCATTCTTCCTTTGG
>PVHP010047480.1:0-12861 GCA_004024765.1 Zapus hudsonius
GGATGTTTCTAAGTGAGGCCAACATCACGCAGAGCAGCAAGGGGCTAACGTCTGCAATGTCAGGACATACTTTGAGACCCAGCTACTCCATTTCTGGAAATGGAATAGAGAGGTAGGTACTCTTATAAACAAGGTGATATCTATCTATGTATAGACATACATATAAATATGCACATCTATATCCACATGTGTATAAAATGATATTCATTGTTACTAGTTCATAGGAGTGAAGAAAAACTTTTAACAGTGGAACAGCATTTATCAATATGTACATAATTATATAATAGCATGTCTAAAAATTATAATATTCTAAGCTATTTGAAAGCATTGTAGAGTTCTGTATATTGTGATATACATTGACTTCAAAATACAGTAGATAAAAAGGAAAACTACAGCCCAGAATAATGTATGTTCAGGAGTGCTGGTGGATGCCAGGACTGAACATTTCTCTGTATGGCTCATCTGGAACTGGGATAGGAGCTCATCCCCATCTCTACTTTTCAACGGTTGTTCCTTGTGCAAAAATTGACTTTTTTGAAGGAAAAAAATTCAAGAGCTTGGTCATGAGCACAAAAATTGATTTCAAATTTAAATTTAAGATTCTCAAGGAGGAAAGAAGTACCTAGAACAGCCTTCATGGGATGTGTTCAGATCACACTGTATTCTTCAGGATAACCTGCTGTAGATTCACTATAACCAACTCTGTGCCTAATGTCCTATGGAGTTGAAGACACCTGAAGCATGAGGAGCTCACCTTGCCCTCTCCATAACTGGCCTAAAGGAGGGACTCACAAAGCCCCCTTTCTCCAGGCTGGTGGTGCACTTGAATCCTGCAAAAAATTGACTCTCCTTCCCTGGGGTTCAGATGCCCAGCATCTGCACTTTCTGAGAGCAGCAAGCTCCATTTTCAGAAGACAAGAGCCCTTTGTTTTGTGAACACATTGCAAAGCAGCCCTGCTGTTTTCGTTCTGAAAGTCTAAGCGGTAAATATTAAAGCAGATGGGAAATGGGCAAAGAGGGTCTCTTCCCCATTATCATCTTCATCTTACCACCTGTGTATCATCATTATCATCCTCCCTGGGTACACAGAGTGATGTGAAGTGGGAATCCATGAGAACAGAGGAACAGTAAAGGGACTTTAGGGCAATTAGACCTCTCCATTCCTCAATGCTGACTTCCTCCAATAGCAGGAACCATGTCTGAGCCTTCTCCTGGCAGCCCTATATACGAAGCCTCTAGGAGACTGTCAGCCATGAGGACGCTCACCCTCCTCGATGCCCTTGCCCTGCTGGCCTTCCATGCCCAGACTGACCTTCTTCCAGAAACAGCAGGGGAAGCTCCAGTCCAGGAGCAGCCAGGGGAAGAGGACCAGGAGGTGGCCATTTCCTTTGGAAGTGCTAAAGGCACTGCCCTTCAAGAAGCAGGTCAGAGATGCCAGTCAGTGGGAAGAGGCTTGGAATTAAGAGAGGAATGGAGGTGGGCTCTGGAATCCTATCCAGGGCAGCCTGGCTCACCCTGGTGACTACCGTACCAGGCCTCTTTTTCTTATTTGCAAAGACGGAGTGTCAAATAAGGGAATTGATTTTCATTCTTGCAAGATTTTTGATTCCAAATATAAAGAAGAAATTCTACACACACACACACACACACACACACACACACACACACACACACACTCATTTGTTTTGTTTTTCAAGAACAGGCTGACCTGGAATTCACTATGTAGTCACAGAGTGCCCTCCAACTCATGGAAATCCTCCTACCTCTGCCTCCCAAGTGCTGGGATTAAAGGCATTGTGCCACCATGCCTGGCAGAACAAGTCATTTTAACACAGGTAATTTTATTGTAAAACTCAAACTGAGGCTGGAGAGATGGCTCTGGGGTTAAGACTGCAAAGCCTAATGACCCAGGTTCGTTTCCCCAGTACCCATGTAAAGCCAGGTGCACAGTGGCCCATGTATCTGGAATTCATTTGCAACAGTTGGAAGCTGTGGTGTACCCATTCTCAGTCTCTCTCTCTCTCTCTCTCTGCTTGCAAATAAATAAACACATTCTTGAAAAAACAAAGGAAAAAAGGAAAGAAGAAATGAAAGGAGGAGGAAGAGAGACAATAAAAGATGTGTTCACAGAACTCAGGGAAACACTTGTATTTTCCCATTTAGGACCAGGATGTCACAGATAACTCAGATGAAGAGGTGCCAGGGTGCAGTCCTGGGGGAAATGCACAACTTCTCTGGCCTCCCAGGGTGCCACCTGCAGGAGCCTCCTTGTGGCCAGCTGTCCTCAAGTTCTCTGAACCCTGACCTTTGAGGTTTCTGTGGGCAGTGTGGTGAGTGTGTGATGCAGATAGGCAGGGTGGGGAACCCAGAGTGGCCTGTCTGCTCCTGCATTTCTGCCTCCAGCTCATTCTAGGTCTATCTGTTGATCTCCTATTGGAAGAGGCAGGTCAGGGAACTTCTTTGTGAACACAGACAGGCAAAGATTAGTTTAGGACCTGCCTTGGGAGAAAAAAGTCTAGTTTCTATAATCTTTCATGGATAAAGAGCCAGGAATCATGAAAACCCAACACGCACACATACATATACATATATATGTGTAAATAGAGATATATGCTATATATGTATGACTCACCATAATACTGTGTTGTGAATTGATTTGCCTCATATAAGTGACTACAGGGCCCTACTCTCCTACTGTCCCCAATACCAGTGCCCAGTCCCTGACAACATGGTCTCCTGGTAATTGCTTAACAATAAGCCCTCAGGGAATGCACACAAGGACAGAGGCCCACTTATGGAATTTTCTGGCTCTCATGGTCCAGATTCTCCCAATGTGGCTGGTCTCAAACTACAGGTAGGGTGTCGCTGAACATGGAAATGGGAAGAGACACACAGTCACCTCTCTCTTGAGCCTTGCTGGAGCACACCTCTCCTGCACCAAGTGGAAATTCAGAGTTTACCTTTTCCTCCTTGATCATTCGCTATGACAGAGAGTCACAGAGCTGGGCACTAGGCATATCTGAATCCGGGAGTCTTGAGGCTGACTTGAAAGCTGGCTGCTAGGTGACTATCTACAGAGAGGAAAGTTATTAATTTGAGCATGGCAGTAAGTGATTGCCAAGTTTACCTAACTATAAGAGAGAACAGGGTCTGTTGTGAAAGAGGTAGCAGAAAGAAAGCAAGACCCAAAGGAAGGCTAGGACTGTTTACAACACAATCTTCCAGACACAAAATGGCCTTGATGTTCATGGCCTCACAGTCCTGACACTGCCTACAAAAGACCCGTATAATCGAAGGAAAAAAGGATGACATCAAAACAAAATAGAGGCTGGAGAGATGGCTTAGCGGTTAAGGTGTTTGCCTGCAAAGCAGAAGGACACGAGTTTGATTCCCCAGTGCCCATGAAAAGCCAGATGCACAAGGTGACGCATGTGACTGGAGTTCGTTTGCAATGGCCAGGGTCCCTGGTGCACCCCCCCCTCTCTCTCCCTCCCTTCTTCCCTCCTTCCCTCCCTCCCTCAAATAAATAAATAAAATATTTTTTAAAAACAGAAGAAATTCTATTTTGTCCCAAAGTATAGACTTAGGAACCAAAGACCACTTGTGACAGCACCAAGCCCGCAGGCACACCGTTGCCTGTTGACTTGAGGTGGCAGCGCTTCTGACCCTGGCAGAGACAACAGAGCAAACCTCTCATTGGATCCTGGATCTTCATGGCATCGCGCACCACCACATGCCACTGAGTTCCACACTGAATGACTGATGTTCTCTCTGCGTCACCAGGCACAAAAAAGATCCCGACATGCCACTGCAGAAAATTGCCCTGTAAATTTCGAGAACATGTCCGTTGCATCTGCGTCAAGGGTAAAGGATGCTATATATTTTGCTGCCAGTCAGCATGGAGTCCCTAGAGAATGCGATCACCATGTGCTTTAAGACTAAGAAGGGACCTCTTCTGTCTGTGACATCTATTTGTTCGTTTTTTGAAAACTTTTTTATTGACACCTTCTATAATTATAGACTAAAACTCATGATCATCTACTCCCCACTACCACCTCCCCCCTCAAGCCCACCCTCTATCATGTCCCCTCCTTCTCAATTAGTTTCCATTTTGTTTCAATATCATCATTTTCACCAACCACTTTGAAGGTCTGACGAAGGTAGTCAGACGTTACAAAGTCATGAATAGCAAGGCTATGGTATCTGTTTAAGTTTGCATTGGAAGCAGTCCTACACTTCCTTTGGTTCTTACAATCTTCCCACCACCTCTTCTGCAATAGACCCCGAGCCTTGGAAGTGTGCTGAACACTCCACTATCCTTTCTTCTCGGCACTGTGGTGTCTTTTGAGTTATGCCAGTGGTCACTGCCATCTGAAAAGAGAAGCTTCCCTGGACAAAGGGAGATTAGCCTTACTATATGGGTATGGTCATTTGAAAAAAGTGCTTGGAAGGCAATTGGGTGGGCATAATGTATGCATTTAGCCAGACAGCAGCAGGCATTACTCCCCTGGGGCTCATGACTTCCCCCACCACAGGCTTTTGAGTACCAGATACATATTCCCTCCTGTGATGTGAGCCTCCAGTCTAATATAGCAATTGGTTTCCCCCACATTAGACATTATACTGGCTGGCACATTTGGCCTGGCTGGCCAGTCTTAAAGATTGCTGTTCACCACCATTGATGACTTCTCTGTCTTATAAGGCTGCATGCAGCCTTAGCTTTCTACAACTTTCTGTCAGCTTGTGAAAAGGGACATTTCCAGCTCAGCTCCAGCTTTATTTCTCAGTGACGTGAAGCCCAAATATGTGTGGTAATCGGTGTCACCATGGACTACTTGTGAGGTCATTGCACACTGACACAGAGCTACATGGGCGGAGTCTTGGCACAGTGGTGAGCATGGTGAGAGCAAGAACTCTTGGAGACAGTTGCACTGAACAGCTCTTTGATCAGGTTGGGGAGGGTGCTTTTGTGTAGGAGGGAAAAGAAGAGGCAGAAAGATAAGTGGCAAGGGGATTGTCAGAGGCAGGGTGGCCTGTGGATGGGGATGGGATTGGCAGAGGCCAGCTGCATAGATAGGCTGGAAGGACTTTCTTGTTGCCTGGGCCTTGTTATTACCTTATAGCTGAATTATGTGAACTTCAGTAAACTCAGGACTTGAATTGCCTGAGCTTATCAGGGCTTGCTGGTGCCTGCCAGGCTGAAGGAGGGAAGGAAACTCCCTGGCCAACAACTCAAAAACTGACCAGAAGGTATTCTACACCTGGCACTGAAATTTTTCTAGTAACAATCTATGGCTTCTGGGTGTGCCATTATCCAAAGAAAAAGGTTTTAATTTTGGTTGACCCTCCTCTCAACCTTCCTTTACTCAATCACTTCCCCTGACTCCATTTAGGCCACTGCACTCCTAGTAATCTGACCATTTACTTAATACTGAATGTCTGGTAGAATTCACCAGTAAATCCATTTGGGCATGGACTTTTTTAGTTGGGAGATTTTTATAGCTTCTTGGATCTCAGTGCTTGATATAGGTCTGTTTAAATGGTTTATCTCATCTTGATTTAATTTTTCTAAATCATATATATCTAAGAAATCATCCATTTTTTTCAGATTCTTGAGACTTGGTGGTATAATGTTCTTAAAGTGTGTCCTTATGATTATCTGAATTTCATTGGTATCTGTTGTAATCGTGCCATTTTTCACTATAATTTTATTAATTTGTATCTCTTCTCTATTTTGGTCAGATTTACTAAGGATTTATAAATCTCGTTTATCCTTTCAAGCAACTAATTCTTTATTTCATTGATTCTTTGTATTTGGGGGGGGGAGTCTACTTCATTAATTTCCACCCTAATCTTTATTATTTCTTCTTGTCTACTAATTTTTGGTTTGCCTTGTTCTTCTTTTTCCAAGGCCTTAAGGTGAAGCATTAAGTTGTCTACTTGTGAACTTTCTAGTTTCTTAATAAATGCCCTTAAAGCTTTAAATTTATCTCTTATGACTGCCTTGATTGTGTCCCGAAGGTTTGGGTATGTTGTGTTTTCATTTTCATTTGAGTCTTTGAATGTTTTTAATTTTCTCTTGATTTCTTCAATAACACATACATCATTCAATAGTATACTGTTAAATTTCCATGAGTGTGTGTATGTTCAACTTTTATTACTGTTGATTTGTAGTTTAATCTCACTGTGATCAGAAAGAGCACAAGAAAGTATCTCAATTTTCCTGAATTTAAGATTTGTTTATGTCCTAACATATGCTCTATTTTAGAGAATGCTCCATGTGCTGATGGAAAGAATGTGGACTCTATAGTATTCGGATCAAATGTTCTATCGATGTCTGTTAGGTCTGTGTGTACTCTAGTGTGATTGAGTCCAGATGCTTCTCTGCTTTTTGCTGGGATGACCTGTCAGTAGGTGAGAGTGGGGTGTTGAAGTCTCCCACTGCAACTGTGCTTGGCCTATCTGTGGCCTTTATTCTACTAGTGTTTGTTTAATGAAATTGGGAGCACCTGTGTTTGAGACATATATATATATATATTTGTTATGTCCTCCTGTTCCTTTAATCAATATATAATGGCCTTCCTTGCTATTCTTAACTAATGTTGGTTTGAAGTCTATCCTGCCTAATATAAGGATAGCAAAACCTGCTTGTTTTCTAGTCCCATTTGCTTGAAATGCCATTTTCCATCCTTTCATCCTAAGAAAGTATCTATCTTTTATGGAGAGATGTGTTTCATGGAGGCAACAAAATAAAAGATCCTGCCTTTGGATCCAGTGTGCAAGTCTGTCTTTTACTCAGGGCACTGAGGCCATTGATGTTAACGGTTAATATTGAAAGTTTTTTTTCCATTTCTTGCTTTTGTAGTTTTTCCTGTTTTTCCTTTATCTCCCATATTTCTTGTTATTTGAATGTGGTTTGTTTTTTCTGCATTGTCATGTGGGTGTTTTTCATTCTCTTCTGTCTGAAGGATCCCTTCAAGTATTTTCTGTAGAGCCTGCTTTGTAGCCATATATTCTTTTTTTTATTGTACATAATGAGTTACATTGTTTAGTGGGCCAACAATGAGTTGTTATCCCCAATTCCTCATTGCCCCCCTCCCTATCCCCAGTCAGCTGGATATCCTCCTCCATGGGCCGTCTGCATCAGTCTTTGTGGTAGAGGACCATGGATAGCCCAGTCTTCAGCCGGGTTCTCCTGACCCAAGTGTGTTGTTACTGAGGGGTGCCAAGTCTCTGATAATCTCCCCCACCACGGCTCTCATAATCTTTCCGCCCCCTCTTCCGCTCAGTTCCCTGAGTCGTGGTGGGTGAGTATAAAGGCCGCTTTAATGTTGTGAGCTTAGGGGTTTTTGTGTCCAGATTTGTTGGTTTCTGTCTCACTGGCTTATCCTTTGTTGATTGAATGGCTATGGAGCAGCCATATATTCTTTTAATCTGTCTTTGTTGTAGAATGTCCTTCAGTTGGGATGGATAGAGTACTATTGGCTGACAATTGTTATCTTTCAGAACTTAGAATACATCGCTCCAAGCCCTTCTGGCTTTTAAAATTTTTGTTGAGTAATCTGCTGTTACCCTGATGGGCTTGCCTTTGTAGGTGACTTGATGCTTCTCTCTTACTGCTTTCAGTATATTTTCTTTGGTCTGTGTGCTTGTTAGTTTAATTATAATATGGTGTGGAAAGATTCTTTCCTGGTTTTGTCTGTCTGGTGTTCTAAATGTTCCTGAATATGTATTGGCATCTCTTTCCCTATTTGAGGGTAATTTTCTTCTATGATTTTGTTGACAATATCTACAATTCCTTTAGAATGAATTTTTTCTCCTTCTACTATACCCTGAATTCTTGTTTGATTTCTTCATAGTGTCCTGCATGTCTTTAAATTCCTATTCATACCTTCCTACTAGTTTGTCTTCTGTTTGTTGGATTGTTATATTTCTGCCACCTTCGCTTCCAGTCTAGTTATTCTGTCTTCTCCTTGATCCACTCTATTGGTAGGACTTTAAACAGGGTTTTGTTTTTGTGATTTTCATTTCAGCCTTTCTGGTTGCTATTTCTTTATTATTTCCATTTCCTTACTCACGTCTTGAATTGACCTCCTTATTTACTTAAGTTGCTTTCCTGTGTTCTCTTCCTGGAGACTGTTTTCTTCTTTGATTCTTTTGAGCTTAATTTTCATCATTCCTTTGAATTCTTTGTCAGGTATTTCATCTAAGTCTCACTGGAGGTCATTTCTGATGGATTTATAACTTTGGGTGATATTATATTGTTCAAATTTTTTGTGCTTCTTGTATTATAATGTAGAGATTTTTGCATCTTGAGTTAATTCAGTGCTTGGGTTTCCTCATTACCTGCTGTATTCTTGGATGTGTAGATCAGAAGTTATAAATCTTCAGGGTGGGATCCTAAGGTATCAGGTGTGGCTCTTATATTTTTCCCAGAGTGACAACAGAAGTGACCTGATGACTTATATTTTCCTGCTATGCAAATATTCTAGTAGGGTGGGTGGAGCAAAATACAGTTCTCCTACCCAACTGGGCAAAATTCACACAAAAAGAAGACCAGCACAGAGTATTTATACAAGAGTGGGGAATTAACAGGTAATCTAACAAAGCCAAAGTTCCTAAGTGTGTGTGTTAACTCACAACCTTAATTCTGTTGACAGGGAGGCTGATATTCCTGTTTATGCTGGTTTCCAGG
This sequence comes from Zapus hudsonius, assembly GCA_004024765.1. Classification (NCBI taxonomy): domain Eukaryota; kingdom Metazoa; phylum Chordata; class Mammalia; order Rodentia; family Dipodidae; genus Zapus; species Zapus hudsonius. Next base: position 8,696 of record PVHP010047480.1, read on the forward strand.
TCAGCCTGGGACTGAGTGAGACCCTGCCCCCAAGAAAGACAGGCGAAAAAAACAAAAGGGCACTAAAAATCAAGAGGTGTCAAACAAATTAAATTTCAAAATCATGTCCCTATTACCTTTTGGGATGGTTTCCAGTCTCACCTAAGCTGAGTGTGAGGCTGGTTCTCTCATTTTCAGGCTGTGGGCTTGGGTACTGGTTGGGTCCATGGATCTGCTGTTTAGATCCGCAGTGCTGGATGTGTGGCTGCGGGGTTGCTCTGGTCCCTTGGATTCTCCAGGTCTCCAGTGGTTCCAGGTATGGGCGTTTGGGGGAGGAGAGAGAGCTTCTCCCTGGTATCTTCTTTCTGTGCTACCTGGTTGGTCCCAGTTGAATCCTTCCCGTTTTTCTGACTTTTCTATAGCAGTGTTCGTGGAGCATCCTCTGACCGTGGTTCTGCTCATGCTGGGTCAGGCGGGTCCCAGGCAGCAGAACTAGAAGCTCCACGTCTCTCCTGTTTCCCTGCTTCACCTTCACATCTTGGTAGAAGCGTATTCTGTGTTTTTCTCCCATTTTCCCACTACGCTGACTTGCTGTGGCTACTCTGCTGCCATCTTAACTAGAAGTTAGTGTATTCTTTCTCTAATAAATTCCTTGGAACAAATTATCTAGTGCTGTTGTTGTTTCTTTGATATTTGCTATGTGGTTTAGTCAACACTCCTTGGAACCAAATTCTAGAATGTTAATGAAACCTTTATAACATAATTTCTGATTCCACTTAGTAGACATATCAAAGACAAATGCAGGCTTCAGATGAAAACTGAAAAGAAAGATCATTGTACTTGATTTCTCTAACTACAGCTCTTGTCTCTTAACTCTGATTTCATTTAGATAAGACTCAGAATCAATGTGTCCTGTGTAAGTTATGTTACAGAGCACTCATAGGAGAATCCATGCTTGCCTGAATCCATGCCCGATGGGATGTACTTCAGAAGCCTTAGAGTGCCCATTTAAACTGTCCTTTCTCCCCACTTTTGTACAGGGTAGCACTGCGGTCAATCCCAACGCCACTCTTAGTGAGGGTCTTCCAACTCAGAGCATGCATGAAGCAGCTCTGCCCAACAAGACATAACTTCTGATGTAGGAAGGTACATGGATGGTGCCAAGATGTAAGGCAAGTTGATAGGAACTAAGTAGCTATGGGTGAAAGAGACATCACCATGACTTTGGGATACTAAAAAATCTTTGGTTTATTTGTTCTTCTTTTCCATCCCTCTTTGTCGTCATCTTCCTTGAGGTGTCATAAACATGTTAATTAAAAACCAGACAGATGTTGCAACGTTTTTGTATTTGCTGATGCTTAAAGACTCTGGCAAAGAGGGATAAAGGAGAAGCTTAAATAAAGCCTAAGATCCCTTCCTTGCCCTATCTTCATGTGCCGATGCTATCCTGACATGAACAAGTGTTTGGAAAGAACTCACAGCGACAATCAAGTCTGTGTTTTTACCAGTGATAGTTCCTGTGAATTATGACTTTGGATATTTGGCTATAAGTTTTACTTCAACTATTTCTAGAACATATAAAACAATAAGATCCCAGTGGCTTCCTGTTAAATCTCAAAGGTGAAAATTTGCAACGCACATGCAATGGGCCAGTCATATGAGATGTTTAGTTTGCAAATGCCTGTTCACCATCAGCAGCAACCAGGTTCTGGGCATAGAACAAAAACATCTACCACAACTGAGAATAGCTACTTTTCTACATGCTGAACAATTAATAGAGAATGTCTGGTTGTTGTTAAGTATGTACAGCAATATCCCTGATGCTTAATCTTTAATGAGTTTGAGGAGGAAAATTAAACTACCAAAGTTTCTATTGAAACTCAAACAGAAAATTGGCTAATGAAAGTGGCCACTTTCCTCACAGACCTATAAATACAAGCTTAGATTTCCCTTGGCACTAATATTCAAGCTTCTGATGTCCATCCTGCAAGTGGCAACCAGCCATGAGGACACTTGCCCTTCTCACTCCCCTTCTCCAGCTGGTCCTCTTTCAGACAAACCTGAGGAGTCTCCAGATCAGGAACACCTTGAGAAGGAGAACCATAATGCGTTCCACTCCTTGGAAAAGCTAGAACAACTTAGTCTTCAATATTCAGATAAGAGACTCCAGCAGGACACAGGAATGATGTCCAGTGAGGAAGAGCTGAGCATTGGCTATAAACAAAGTTCTAGAAAATCACATATGAGTTAAATAACTATACTTAGCCTTCTTTAGGCTTTGCTTTTTCTCCTTTATATACTTTATATATATATATATATATATATATATATATATCTAGGAAATTTTCTTCCTCTATAGATTTTTCATTCCAAGTTGTGTTTGACATTCATTCACTAAACATAAGATGTGGAAAAAAAAAACACTGACTAATTCATCCTGAACTTAATAGTTCTTTTGGCTATTGGAATAGTTTGTGGGAATTGAAGACTAGTATAAGAGTGCCCAAGCATGCAGGTAAGGTCAGGAGCATGTACATGTAAAATCAGGTGAGAAAGCATCTCACATACTGTGAGTGAGAAATACTTGCTATACATATCAGGTCCTATAGACAAAGGTTGTTCATGCCATTCACTCCAGGGTGGCCATCACAACAAACCCACCCAACTCAACATTGGAGTTCTCCATGATTCTTTATCACTTACATCAGGAATAGTACACACTGTCTATAGGTACCCTTGGTTAAAGAGTCCAGGATTCAGCAGATTATAAGAATAAACAAGTCTTTATGGTTATGACACACCTGGGGATAGGTAGAACCTGTTCACTTCACTATGTCCTGATACTCCTTGTGTTTCTAGGTCCATGATTGGAAAACCTTGGCAGAGTTTTTTGTTATCATGTGTAGAATATAACACCTATATGTTCTGAATTTTGATGCATTGTGGATGGAAAAAAGAAAACAATTCCCTAGTTTACATTGTAACCTACAAGGGAATTGTTATTTCTGTGTCTTCAATTTACTTTCTTCATCTAAAATAAATTCCTCCTATTAAATTCATTATGTCTGTGCTTCTTTGATGTTTGGTTTGGGTCTCTGCGGTAGTTTGAATAATGTCCCCCAATAGAAGTTATTATAATTGTGTTTATTAAATTGTTAATTGTCTCCAACGAGTTCTGGCTGGAGGAGGTGTGTCACCTTGGCCAGATCCTAGGGTTCAGCCCTAAGGTGTTTCTGGGGTGGGTCTGGAATTCTAGCTTTACATATGCAAAAAGCAGTCTGAGCTCAAGCCTGGAGTTCCTTTTGTTTTGCTAGTTGGGAGTGTGCTTGCTTGCTTGCTTCTGGAGGTGCTGTTTCTCTCTCTGCTTGCTTCTGTAAAAGGGGGGCAGCCTTTTTTCCTTAACTTCCCCTGGCTCTGTTACCTTAATAAATTCTTTCCTCCCCAAAATTGTGCCTTGTTTGGAGATTCATCCCAGCAACGTGTATCTGACTACGACAGTCTCCAAGAAGACTTTTTGGATTCAAGTACCAGAATCTTACTTCAAAATATTTTCAACAATAAAAAATATCTTGGGATGGAGGAAAGGAGGGGTGGGGGGATGGTTAATCACAATGAAAGATGTCATGGATAAACCATATGGAAACCTAGATCTTCTCGAACTAAATAATATATATGTTTTAAAAAAAAGAGAGTTTGAGCAGAAATGTCCTGTGGGGGTGGATAATGCTACGCCCAGAATCCATAAATTGTTAGAAGAAAACTTTACTGCCATGGGTGGTGTTGCAGTCAGCTTTCTAGTTGCTGCGCAGAAAGAACCTGAGCAAAAGCGGCTGTGGAGGAATGGGTTTGGCTTATGGACTCGAGGGGAGACTCCATTCTGGCAGGGAAAATGATGGCATGAGCAGAGGGCTGGACATCACCTCTGCCACAGCACTGCAAACAGCGGCAGGAAGGTGTGCCAAACTCTGGCAAGGGGGAGCTGGCTTAGAACCCCATAAGCCTGCCCCCAACAACACAGCTTCATCGAGGTTGTAAAACCCAAACTGCCATCAGCTGAGGATCGATCTATCAGAACACATTCAATTGTTTGTGGGGGACACCTGGATCAAACCATGACAGGTGGAATACCTTCCAGTGAGTTTTTGGATGCCCACCAGAGTTAAATGGCAAGACCCTATTGCTGAAGA
>PVHP010047481.1:0-12867 GCA_004024765.1 Zapus hudsonius
AAAATGTTCATTTTATGTAAAAATCTAAATAATTTTATTGCTTTTAATTTATAGCTTTACTATATGAACATATTGCAAATTTGTCATGTTCTCATCAGGTTTTAACTGATATGTTCTCTTCTCCCACCCTCCCTTCCACTGTGGACACTTGGGGGGAGAGTAAACCTTTTTTATTTAACTTGGACCTTTGTAATTTTAAATTACTTCAGCTCTGTATACAAGAGTAATATGTGGAAGGAGCCAATTATGAAATAATCTCTTAATTATGATTCTCTGATGCTTCACATTATTAATGTTACTATAATGTGCTTCTGATAACAGTATGGACTGCGGCCAACCACTTTGATCATCTTCCAAATAGAATTTTGGAAAAATATTTTGTGAAAGTAAAAACAAGATTGTCATCCAGGGAGAAAAGAAAGGTCAAGATGGTAGAGGATTATCTGCAAAGACAGTGAACTCTGGATTCATTGAGTCAGAAAGGAACAAAATAATAGAACCAGTTCGATATTTACACAGATCAACATTAAAAGGAGAATTACTTCATTCTTGACTTTTTAAAAGAAAATTCTATCCTATTTCAAGCCATCCATGGATTGAGGAAGAAATAAAACACATTTCTCCTAATTGTCATTAGGAGATCGCCAGCAATGTTAGATCTGAAGGGCTTCTTTAAGGTGTATGTGGGTAAGTGAAGGCACAGCAGGAGCTCACAGTGGGGGTCTTAGAAGTTCATATGGTCATCACAAAGAGGGGCACTTGGTATCAGGCTGAAGGGTGTGTGGGGTGCTCTAGACCTCCTTGCACCCAGGAAAGAGATGGCCAGGGGACAAGGGAATGATGGAGCCTCTGGTCTGCTGTAGGCTGGTTTCTCTATGGATGGTGCACATAAGAAAAACTGATGGACAAGACTAGAAACAGGAGAAACAAGACAACAAACTGGCATGCTCTTTGGGGTTAATGCTAGAAGGTCCAGTTGTGGGGGAACATTCTAGAAACAGGGAGCATCTTTCCTTACCATCCCACCCATGCTCTATTACAGGAACATATGGTTTTCCTAATAATTCCAGGTACAGCTTGTGTGTGTGTGTGTGTGTGTGTGTGTGTGTGTGTGTGTGTGTGTGTGTGTGGTGTGTATGCACTTGTGTGTCTGTGTGTTCATATGTGTGAACATAGTGAGAGTACACATGTGTTAATTTCAAGTACATCTCAAGTGTGTGTGTTTGTGTGTGTGCATGTGTATGCACTTGTGTGTCTTTGTGTTTATATATGTGCATGGTGAGACTAAAGATGTGTTAATTCTAAGCACAGCTCGTGTGTGTGTATGTATGTGTTGTGTGCATGCACTTGTATGTGAGCTCATATGTGTGGGCATGGTGAGCCTACACTTGTGTGCCCAGGCATATGGGGCCAGAGAACAACATCAGCTGTCTTTCTCAACTTCTCAACTTTCCACCTTATTTACTGAGACGAGATTGCTTACTGAACCAAGAGCTACCCGCTTGGCTAGTCTGGCTCTCCACCTTGCCCCAAGGACCACCGCCTCTCTCTGTTTCTGCAGCACTGGGATTGCAGGTGCACATCGCAATTGGAATAATCACATAGGTACTGAGATCCAAACTCAGGCCTCTGGATAATTGCTTTACATAGGGAGTCATCTCCCCAGTCAATGCAGCTCTCTCAGGACGCTCACACCTGCTCAACCATCTGAAAACACCAAGTCTATTCTTAGAAAGAATTCATTTGTGCCCTTGCGCTCTATCCTCCATATTAAGTGCTGTACGACAATAAAAGCTATGGTGAGGAAAATAAAAATGGAATAAGCTTTATCTGTTAAATGAGAAGGTGAGCTTTTAGTGTCTGGGATTTTGTAACACGATGTCTTACTGCTTCTCATGTCTGTTTCAGAGTTATCATTTGAATTATTTGTTCAATATTCATCTGTGAAGTCACATTGGAAATTTCAAATATGACAACTTTTGAAATTTTTATGAAAAATTGCATTACATAGTTTAATTCTTGAATATGGTAGAAAGGTTTAATCTCACAAAGGAGGAAACATGAAATTTTATTTGAGAATATATTACAATCAGGGTTAATGATAATAACATGTCAGCAATATTTTTGGTATCATTAAATATTATTTTAAATATTTTACTAACAAGCATGAAATATAGATTCACTGTGAATTAGTTAATTAATATTATAATTTTATTTTGTTCTACTTTTTTGATCAACTTTGATCAAATTTTAAAAAAACAAAAAAAGATTGATCAAATAAAAAAATAAAAAAAATCAAAGTTTGATTCAATTTTCTTATTATGGAAAAATGGCATGTTGTACGTCCTGTACATAAATCACTGGGTCTACTTTGACAGAAGCTGCCTGAAGCAAAGTTTTGAAAAAGAGTTTAACGACCCTTACAAACTCGCTGGGAAAACATGTCATAATTAATTACTGATAAGGGCCTCAGGCAGGACAACAAAACAGGAACTCTTGAGGTATAAAAATCAATGCCTTGTGCAGGGTTTGCACAGAGTGGGAAATAAACAGAGAGCATTATAGAAAGAGGAAGATTATAGATACAATATCAAAATGTTCACAGTTTGGAATTTTTTATATCTTTTTTATGAATAAGAATACATATTGTATGAGGAAATCTTGTGAAGGTGTCCCTGTTTCTCTCGTCTCTGTCCCCTACCAATGGGGGTACACAATACCTAACAAAACCCAGAACAAAGATCCAGAGATACTTAAGACCTCAGCAATAAAGCAGACTTAAAACTCACACACCATGACTCAGGGAACTGAGAGGAAGAGGGGGTAGAAAGAATGTAAGAGCCATGGTGGGGAAGACTATCCTGAGACATCACCCCCCTCAGCAACAGTACACAAAAAACTTATTTTTAAATCCCAAATTAAGACATATGATAGGAATAGTTGGGATAAACATAGGAATTATCATAAACCAAGGAAATCATATCTCAAAATAGCAATACATTTTAATCAGGCATATGTTAAGCTTCTTTATCATTACATAATTTTTAATAAAATATTATGTGCTGCTATATATTTAACTGTGAAGCATGCCATCAGGTATATAATTGTGTTAGTTTGAATCCTCTATTGACTCAGGTGTTAAAATTAAACTATCTCCAGCTGTCTGGCTAGTGCTGTTGGGGGTGGATCCCTAAGGTGTCACTGGGGGAACACCTGAATTCCAGCTCAAAGGTGTGCAGAGAGGTCTGGGCTCTGGAGGTCCTGCTTGCTGCTTTTCGTGTTTGCTGGCTGTTTGGTTGTTTCTTTCTGCTTACATGTATGGAAGCGTCTTCTTTCACCATTGATGGAACTTCCCCCTGGATCTGTAAGTTGGAAATGGATCCCCTGCTCCCATAAAAACTGTCTGGTTGGCTATTGGTCCCAGACTTGTGGAACTGTCTACAACAATAATTAAATAGCATTTTTCTTTGTATCTATTTTATTATTTGCATTTAAGACAAAAATTCGGACACTGGACTGACTCAGCCACTGGGGAAATGGCTAAGGAGCTAAACTGAGTAATTAGACTTTTCTGTTCTGATTTTAGTGCTTGTCTGGCTCATAATATAGATACAATAATGGACTCACATTGTGTTGTCCAATAATCTTACCAAAGAAAATTTTTGTGCCGCAAAGGCTCTGCTTAGGTGAGGGCCGATGGCTCCTCTTCTTGTTTCAGCCTAATGAAAAGGGGAGAGGGAGAGGGCAGCGATTTGATGTGTGGTAACTGAAGATATCATGAATGCAGGACCAAGCAGAACTTCCAGCCCCTGTAAGCGAGCCATGTCTGCAGAGAGCCTGGCTCTAAAGGAAACAGTTCTGCTTTGATGAAACATTCCTGCTGCTGAGTCAGTGGCTGGGACTGGAGTTATCTCCACCATGCATCAGTGACAGAGCTAAACACACCTGAGGCAGGCTACGGATCCTACTCAACTTTCTGTCACTGGGCTGCAATCCTAGAAGGCACGTGCAAGTTCATGTCCCCGGCTCCAGAAGAACCAGCTGCCATGGAGACATGATGACCAGCAGTTCATTTTACGCATGACAACTTCTGCCTTTCGCGTTCTCCTCATGGCCTGAGGAAGCAACTGGGCCACTTGCCTAATTACTGAGAGAAAGATCGACTCCATATCAATAATGTAAACAGAAGAAAAATCACTTTTGACATATGATCCCCTGCCTTTAGATAGACAGTACTAAATGGCTCCCTTCAGCAAGTCGATAGGACTGGTCATCTGGGGCTGCATTTTGTAACTTATACATCCTGGAAGGAATGCTTCAAGATGAAGAAATTATGCTCAAATGAGCATCTAAAACTCCATGAAAGTCAATATACCACCGTCCTATAGTTGTTTTAGGTGGTCACTTCAGGTGAAGTTTTTTTTTCTTTTCTCGTTTCTTTACTTGTGTGTGTGTTTGTTTTGTCTAACGTGTAGTATGATACATGTTTATATCACATGTGCACATGTGTAGAGATACGTGCGAAAGTGTGTGTGCAGAGGCCAGAAACGAACATGGGTGTCCTCTGCTTTCCTTCACCCATGTACTTCCTAGAGACTGAGTCTCACTGAATCAAGAGCTGCCATTTGTCATTAGTCTGGCTGACCAGCAAGCAATCCCCAGTGATTCTTTAATATATTTATTGTCAATAATTAGACACAGTGTATGAGCAAACCTCGTGATGGTACCCCCATTTTCCTCCTCCCTGTCCCCAACCCACTGGGGGCCCTGCTTGGTGTGCATACTGGATCTGTCCCTGAAGTAGGGGCTCATGAATTGCACAAGAGGAGCCAGGGTTTGTTTTTTCCTCCTTTGTGTGTTGTTCCTGAGGGGACAATGTCTGTCTCTCAGTGAATCCGTTGTCTCTGCTCTCCACTTGACTAGGGTTCCAGGCATGCATGGCCACACCTAGCTGTTTACTCAGGTGCTATGGAATTGAATTCAGGGCGAGCTCGGCCTTCTCAGGTATCCATGCTTCTGAGACAAGCTTTCCTACCTGCTCAGGTATCTCCCCAGCCCACTTGTGTACTTCTGACTCTTGTCGGAATTGAGAAGCCAGGGGCATCTGCTAACAGTGATGACGACTGAGGATGTGAAAGAGGAGGTCCTTTTCATTGTTACCTATGACTTCATGACAGAGGCAAAACCCTCCATTCAGACAAAATGCCAGCACAATCCTCAGACCACCTATTGGCCAAAGCAACACTGTTAATAAATAACACTGCACATGCTAAGTACTTGTCAGAGGCCTGACATCGCCTGCTATTGACCTTCTGTCTAAAGCCAAAGGCACTTTATTCTTAAAATTAATAATCTAGAGTGAGAATACTGCCTCCGTGGACTGCTCCCCAAGAGCTCAGCTGAAAGAAGGTTGAGGCAATTAAGGAGACTTTAATAACTGACTAGGAGTTCGTCTGGCATCGAAAAGCTTCCCTGTGCTATTGATAACGGGCACATTGATATTAATACCAGAGAAACATTTTAGTAGAAGTCATATAGTGCTGTTTTTAATGCGTCATAGCAACTAGTAGAAACTATTTCATTTTGGTAAACAGTTCAGCTTATTAGCTACTTTTCAGAACGGAGGTGTGGCCACCTTCCCATCTTCCTGATTTTTTACCATTCCTCAAACAGCGCAGTCCATGGAGGCTCTAAGTATGTTTTATTGACTGCTTGAGTTCAGGACTTAACTGATTATATTTCCCTCTTTTAGTTTAGTTCAAAAGTTCATGCTTCACTATGTCTGAAGTCCTAGATTTAGTTTTGTGTGCCACAAGGGTATCATCTCCATCGTCACACTGTTCTTGTCTTTTCTTCTCCTTGTTTTAATGGTTGTGCTGAGTCTCTGTCTTCTGTGTTGACTGCCTGATGATCATTTCAGAATAAGCCCCTTTATTTTTAGGAATGGTGGCTACCCAGATTAAAGTTTGCTCTATAACCACCCTCAACTGAAACTTGTTTAAACGGAAGGAATAAAACAATTTCAGGTTAAAATGAGATTATTTATTAGGCATGCCACTCATTAATAAAATGTGTGTCTCAATGCACCTTATAACACACCGTGTTTCTGCATGAATCAGCAGCATCATGCATTTGATAACACAGTTATGCCAAGTGTCTCATAGTCACTGAAGGTCTCCTTAAGTGACATTTAAGCTCTCTTAGAGAAGAGACCTTTTCCTGAGTCTCAGAGTGTTCCACTTAGTTGCTTTAATGCTGATCTTGAAGGTCTTCATCTTTACATTTTTGTAATATTTTGAAGATGGTGTTTTGTTTACAGAATGTTTGTGTTTGTGTTTAGTGGAGATACAGTGCATGTGTTGTACTTGTGTGTGCTTTTCTTCCTTAGCACAGTTGTGTTCTGTGCACATGTGTAGATGACAATGGAACATTCAGAAAGCTCCTCTGTGACTGTGCCCAGAATAACCTCACTTCTCTCTGCAGATTACTTGGAATAGAACTTTCAGAATAGAAAATGCTATAAATATTTCTGTTGAAAAGGTTTATAAGTTATAAGCCATAATATCCTTAGCTCATTTTCAGCACTTTTGGAAGAAAATTCTACAGTTGCTGGTGCTTTGAGCAGCTTAGTATTGAAAACTGTCTTACAGAGATGTAAAGTAGGAATGCATTTTGCTGTTGACCCAGGAGGTGAATAGTTTGCTTTTGCTAGGACTGTAGAGCCTGAAGCATAAGTACTGCCACTTGTGAACTGAAAAGCTGGATTTTGACTGTATGCTTGTCCCATATCCCAAGAAGTACCACAATTTGATACAATACCAACTTGATACACAATACACAATACACAATTTGATACAATACCAGTTTGTATTGTATCAAACTGGTCACATTGACTACCGAGATGACAAAATTTGTCTGCACTGGTTCGGTTCTCCAGTCTACACTTCAAGCCAGATGTGCAAGGTGGTGTATGCATCTGGAGTACATTTGTAGTGACAAGAGGCCCTGGTGTGTATGTATTCTCCTCCCCCCATACACACACAAATGAGCAAATAAAAATATTTTGTAAGTGGCAGCATTATTACTTCTCAACTCTTATGTTATTCTTAACACATACATCTGGCACTTTTCAGGTGAAAGCCGACTCTATGTTTCGTCTCCTTCACTTGATAGAGCTTTATGGCTGTGATAGGAGCAGCACCCTGAGACAGGAGCTATGGGCTGCAATGCCCCTCCTACATGGAGTGCTTATTGGTAGAGATCAGCCTCCATCCAAGGAGGGTGTTCACCACTCCATAAAGAGCCTATGTGAATGATCCCTGGGCACCCTGCACCCTGGACCTGTAGTGACCCAGGTGCTAACTTGTCAGATCTCCAGGACATACTTCAGTTTAGTTTATCCACCTACCCACTGAGGACCATTTGGGTTTCTTTTGCTTCTTTTCTTTTAGCAATAATAATGCTGTGAATATTTGTGACCAAGGCTTTTTATCGATGTATTCTTTTATTTCTCTTGGTTAAAGACACGAGTAGAAATGCTGAGTCATAAGAAAACTTAGGTTTAGTATTTCAAAATGTTTTGAAAAAGATACTGCATATATAAGGGCTCCAGTTATTTGCAATTTGCCAGAACCTGACACTGCCTGTCTTTGTTATTATAGCAGCAATAATAGGCTGAAAAGTTTTCTGAAATGAGCTGACAGACCAGAGAGTAAGAATGCCTAAGGAAACAAGATCTCCAGAATGAGTAGTTTCAACTCCTGTATTCCTGGGATAGATCACCCAAGCCAGCGAAGAGTCTCTATGCCTTAGCTCTTTAGAAAACCAGTGATGTTTGTCTTGCAAACTACGATGATAGTGTGGAAGAGGAAGGAAAGCTTTCAGGTTGTTTCTGCGTTGTTATGCAGAATGAAGAGACTTTTGGATAACTGTTGTGCAACTGAGATGACAAAGTTAAATATTCATAAATAGAAAGATAGCATTAATTTTGCATCAGACCTTATTCCTGGTTGTAAAATCAAGCAACTTGAAGATGAATGGAGTCATTGCCTGAAGACTTTGGTAACTCACGAAATATTTGGAAGGACCTCATGCAATGAGAGTGACCATCTACATTGCCAGGACAATGTAGTTAAAGGTCTTTTAGTAAAGGTCTACGTCGGAGCTATGGATAAAATGTGATCATTTTAAAAAATAAAATACTGGTCCTCCAATATGCTAGAAAGTGACAAATTCATTGAAGTAGCAAAAATTAGAGCTGGTTACTGTTTTTTTTTTTTATTTTTAAAGGAGATTCACAAAGATCAAAGACAAATCTTTTAACCAGTGAGCAGCAGTGAAAAGAGATCCAATTGCCTGCCTACCAGTGTGCTGAACCTTTCAGCCCTGATTGGGCCCTTTGCTGCCAGATTCTTTCCTTGACTTTACATTGGATGCTTTTAGTGTTAAGAAAACAACCAACGAGCCAACCAAACAACAAACCAAGCACTCATGATTCAAGGGGAAAAAAGCCCTGAAGCCCTGACATTGCACTTAAGCAAAGAGAAGCTTGATAAATATTGATCAAGCTGGTTAGAAGGCTTAAGTAATCTATCCAAGGCCTTTTTCTATTCACAGATAATTTTGTAGTCATTCATTAGTCAGTACAATCTAAATGTATAGAATATTTTTAATATTAGCATCATTTAAATGTTTATTTAGGTTTTTGTACTTAGTCTTTTCCCACTAGCATTTAATTCACGCTTTTCATCCATCAATAGAAAGTTCTTAGACAGTACCAGAAACCACAATCTACATTATAAGATCAACTAAGAACTCAAATGAGGACCTCTGATGGGTCTGATAATTAGGAGAAAAGTCACTTTCATATGAAAATATTTCTTCTGTTTCAAATTCATGTTTCTTCCTGTTCATAGTTATGTTTTCAGAGCTTCTTCTGTGACAGACTAAGCTATTAGTGACTCCTAAAGAAAAAGTCAGTGAATTCATTTTACTTTTTAATTCATAAGTAGATACGAAGTTAGGAGTATTATTCAACATGTTAGAAAAAGTAGTATAGTTATCATCGGTAGACTTGAATAACATTCTCTCAACATTTTCTTATTGACTAGCCTTGGTTAAGTGATTAAATATTTCTGAAACTGAGGTTATATCTAGAGTAAAATGAAGACATTCAGATCTCAGAGTTGTGATGGGATGAATTCGTGCTAGGACACATTATATCAAAGTATCTTTTACCCATGAAAATCTCTACTCTAATTTAAATTAGTGTGAATTCCTTCTTGAGACAGTTAAATACATATGCAAAGCCAAATGTGGGATGATTTCCAAAGCTCTAAGGTAAAGTTGTCATTTTTTCTAGTAAATTCATCATCTAAAATTTACTTATTCACACATACATACATACATATGTAAATATATTTATATCTATATCTTCTCATAGCAAAGAAATCTCAAGATCAGATTCTCATGGCACTGTGACTTACCGACCTCTGAACACACAGTGGGTAGTCAGATACCACCGTGTGCCACTAACATTTGAAAGAAATCAAAGAAGGCAAGTTTCATTCTTTATCTTGTTTAAGAATGAAGGATACTTTTTCTTTAGATAGAGAAATGACTATCCATGACCAAGGATGAACAGAAGATTATGAGGATATGAGATTTATTAAAATTTTGAAACAATGAAGACTCTCAAAAATTTGGGGTAGAAAAATGTAGGCAATCCCAAAAAAATCTCAATTAATTGAGACACTGTGAATTTTGTTATGGAAAATATGCCCAGGTCTGCTTGACATTGACTCCTTTCTTAAACCGTAGAAAGTTCCTATTTTGATGCCTAGTACATAGAAGTAGTTCTTTGCATAGGATTTATAATTTTAAAACTTGTTTTGTTTATTAACAATAAGAATATCATCTAACCAGTGAGACAGTTAAATATGTGAAACTAATTTAGGAGTCCTGGTGTTTTATTACCATGGTAGTATTTTATGTAAGTGAATACACCTATGCATTTTATTTAAATTGAAATATTTGACAAAGTATCATTGGTGAATATGATGCAACTAATTTCTACCTTTTCAAAAAAATTATTTGATGCCAAAATTTTTAGTATTCACACTGTACTGTGTTACATGCATTTAATGAGGTTCGATGAATACATGAATGAATGAATGAACGAATAAACAGTATAACTGTTAGAAATTGTAAGTAAAGAAAATTGAGTGAAATTTAATACAGTTAGGTAGATTTAAAAGGTGCAAGGTCATGAAGTGAACATTCCATAGCAAAAATAACTTACATTTAATTTTAAAATAATTCCAGTAGACCAAGTCATTGATCTTATTCATAATGTATGAAATCCCTGGGTATTTGCCCTAATGTATTCTTTTTGATCCTGTGCACATAGATCAATATGAGAATTGACATTTCCCTTTGTTAACGCCCTTCATTGATTTCATTATTTAAACTATTTAACTTTGTATATAAACTAAACTTGCTAAATTTTACAATTGTTTTCAAAAAGCATTTTGACGTTATAATGAAATAATGTCTTATATAAAGGAATCTAGAAGTTTCTGTGGGAGACACATTAAGGATGGCTTTCAAGCTTGTTCTACTGGCCAACACTGTGTACATTTCAGATGCTTGAACCCAAGCTGGCCACAGAGAGTTGAAGGCCTGGGAGTGGCCACTTGAACTGATGTTGACATATGCATTTTGTGAAGTCTTTTTGTCCCAGCACTTGGCATTGAGTGTTTACCTATGACATAAAGTTGGACCATTATAAGCCCTACTTATGTTCAAAAAAATAAAAATAAAAGGCAGAATGTTTGTTCAGCTGTGTGGAAGACTCAGTGAGATATTTCAGTAAATTCTTGTTCAATTTGTTTTCTGTCACTTTTTTTTCCATTAGTAAATCAAATTGAATTTCTATCACAATCAAAATTTTCTCTCTTTAACTTTTTTTTACTTGATGGATATTCCCTTTATAAAAGGATTTTGTGAGCAATCATTTTGAATGCAAACAAAAGGCATTTCCTTTTCTATCTTAAGACACATATAAAATGCTTTTAACAAATTATTACTATGTTGGAGCTTTTATTGCCCTCTGGCAAGACATCCGAAAACTGAAACCCAAGTAGAGTAGGCTACTGAAATCTGCCTTCTGCAGTAGTTTCTTGATGTGGGTGGCAATCTGCAGTTAATTAAAGGATGTCTCCTTAGAAAAAAATAGCTCATTGACTCATAGGCAAATTCTGCATGTAAGTCACTTGCTTAGGAACAGACTGTGAAGATATGATAGGAAGGACCCAGTCAGGTTGACTGAGAAGAGCCTTTGCAAACTTCCTTGTGTGCTTTCTTCCCTGCTACACATACCCTCCCAGGGCTGACAGAACAAAAAGAGAAAGCGTTGGACCTTTGCTTGAGATATTTAAGATTTAAGATTTTTCTTTAAGAAAGCATTGTACCTTTTCTGGAGATATTCTTGTGTAAGTCAAGTAACTGAGGAGGAACACACATACATGTACACACACATGTGCACACACATGCACACACATGAGGTCATAATTTGTGTCTGCCCTGCATATAAAGACAAACTGGCTTGGAGTATTAATTGTACCTGTCACAAGTTCACTCCTTCTTTTTCTAACCATCTTGCCTAAACGTAAGGCTATCATGGGAAATTCATTCTAGAACAGAACGTCTGTCTCCAAAAAGCTTAAGGTATCTAACTTTTACATAGCTACTATTTTGTTCTTAATGATAATGATAATATTAATAGCTATAAGGTGTCCAATTTTCCATATCAGGGAGATTGTTCTATGGCCACAATTAAATGCAGGTGAGGGTAAGACAGATAATACAATAAATATAGGGACATAGACTCTTAAATTTCAAGGTGTGAGTCACATATGAGTTGACCTACCTGTAAAGTGGGTTTACTTCGTCACTATTCTAGAAATATCAACAAAGATTAGTGCAAACATTTTTATGCTTTGTAACCTTACCTGAAAAACCTACTAGAAAGAAGAGAGATGACTGGGCAATGATCTTTAGAAAAAAAAAGAATTGTTCATAAAAATATGTCATTATCTCCATGAAGATAAAACATTGCTGAGACATTTGTTTCTGTATTTAGAAGATCAATTCCAGCCAATTTTTTCTGGGGTTTCTCTTTTATTTCCTACCAGTGTTAGCTCTGCAGGGACTCTCCCCCACCAGATTCATTCACTTTGTTTTCAGATAGATTCACAAAAAAAATCTTTCAAATTCTCTTTAAAAATAAATTAAGACGTCACTCACAGCAAATATATACTCCCTATGTAACAAAATTAAATGGGGAGTGTAATTTACAGTTAAGCCAATATTGAACTTGCTTTCAACACTGAAGTCTTTTCCAGGCCAGACATGTTTGAATAGCTGTGACTTTGAAGAACTGAGTCGTCCATTGCCCCCTCTCTGTCTCTCTTAGAGTACACCTCCAGGAGACGGGAGGTCTGGATTTAATTAATTAATTAATGGACCTTTTAAGTCTAGCAAGAATTCTATCGTAGTTTGCTAAGGAAGCTGCAAAATTATGCTAAATTTCATTTCTTCTTTTTTGAAAGAGAGCTGACATGTAAGTATTTTAATGATAGTCAAATTGTGTAGACAGTCTTGCCTCTATGATGATAAAAGTTGTAAATAGCACATACCAGTTCATAGATTATCTTTATTTCTTCAGCATCATTGAAAATTAGTTTCAAATAAAATTATAATTTACAGCAAATTAGACTTCTGACACTCATAAGTGCTATGTTTTCATTTAAATTATCTTTCCAAAATTACTTTTAATCATGATCTGTGTCCCTTGGTGAATTAAGA
>PVHP010047482.1:0-12886 GCA_004024765.1 Zapus hudsonius
TAGCTGAGAAGCTCAGACTCTTGAACCCCTGCATTTGGCACTTTGAGCAGGGTTTAACTCCACAGTTATACATGCGAACATTGCTAAGCTCTTTTCAGATAAAGGATTCAAAGATACCCCCATGTAGATAGTAATTGTTTATAAAATGAATACTATAAATAGTACATTGCTGAAATGTGTGTGTGTGTGTGTGTGTGTGCGCACATGTGTATATGTATTAGAGAAAAAGTAATAGGATTGGTACCATTATTCTTGGATACAGTGAAAAGGACTTTCAATTAAGGAAAATTAAATAGTTGAGTCATATACATATGCAAGAGTCATGTATGACTTACCACAGGGGACTACCCATTATTAAAATATCAAAATACTTCCTCTTTCTTAGTGGATAAAAAGCCTTATTTCCACTCCTAGTCCTTCCCTAAGGATCCCAGAACCTTCCCACCATCCGATAATTAAGTGTTTAACTGGCATAGCAAGGAGCCTTCGACCCCCACCAGAATACTCCCGTCTTAATCAGCCTACAAGATTGAATAGGGATCTCTCACAAGCCCTGGCCATCTAGAATAAATGAATGTGTTATCAGTGAACAGTATGTATCTGGAACCAGTCTTCTCTACCTCATCCTATGATGGTTAAGATGGGTTGTAAACTTCATGGGATTTAGAATCACCATGGAAACAAATCTCTGGGCATATTTTGAGGCACTTTCTAGATGAGGTGATTTGTGATGGTAAGTCCTGTAATATATACAAAGGAGGAAGGGATGAAGAGATGGCTCAGGGGTTAAGCCATCTGCCTGCAAAGCCTAAGGACCCATGTTTGATTCCCCAGTAACAACATAAAGCCACATGCACAAAGTGCTGCATGCATCTGGAGTCCATTTGCAGTGACTGAAGGCTCTGGTGCACCCATTCTCTCTGCCTGTCTCTCTTCTATCTCTCTCTCTCTCTCTTTGCTTGCAAATAAATATTTTTTCATTTTCATTTCATTTATTTAATTTCATTCATTTTATTTTTATTATTTTTTAACGTTTTTATTGGCTTAAAATTACATATATTAACGCAACAATATGCTCAGTATCATAGGTTCTTAGATAAAGCCATTGAATCCATGATGATATTCCCTCTTATGCATTAATTTTTCTACCCCCAATCAATGACTCTTACATTCTTTCCGCCCCCTCTTCCGCAAATTTCCCTGAGTCATAGTGGGTGAGTTTATATTTTGCATAGTTATTAAGTTTTTAAGAGTCTGTAGAATTGTATTTTGGACAATTTTAGGCACCCTTGGTGCCTCTCTCTATCGTCCTTCCCCGGTTATCTGCCTTGCTGTGGGAATAGCTCTTTTGCTCACCATCTCACTTCCTTAGAGGTTGCTAAATGGTGAGTTTGAGGTGAATGGTCTCCTGCTTGGGTGTCCCCCCGTCAAGTCATGTCCCTTTGGTAGAGTTTGGTTGTCCCCTGTTCACGTTGCTTTCTGAAAAATACAAATAGAGTCTCCAGCGGAGTGAGATCATTATTGGTCAATTGAGACACCTGCCAAATGCTCACCAACCTAGCAAATAAATATGTTTTAAGTAACAAGAAGGAAGCTAGTTGAGCACCAGAAGTCCTCACTCTCTGCTTCCTGATATTAGGCTGCTTCAAGATCCTGCATGCCTGCCCAGCCACTATAAATAATGTCAAATCATAAGCTGAAACAAATCTTTCCTCTCTTCATTAAGTTGCTCCTGGTCAGGTATTTGATTACAGCAGCAAGAAAGTCTAATGCACTCCTATTACTAGTTGTGTGGTCTTGTGCAAGTATGCTAACATTTCTGCATCTCAAGTTTCTTATCGGAGAAAGCAAAGTATTGACCACATAAGGTTGTTCATTCAATTGAATTGGATTTATAGGCATAGAATATTTAGCACAGGCCTCTTGCCCAATAGGTGGGTCTCTGATTAGCTGTAGTATTTCAGACTGATTCAGTCAATCTTCTCTCTTGGGAATTATGAGACCTGATTTGCCCTGACCGAGTGTTTTCTTCAAATTGGAGAAATATTCCAAACAGGGCAAGCTATCATTTATATGCCTCAAAGCCTAATGGGTATATCCCAGAAATTGCAACGAACCTCCATTCACAAAGATTTCTGTAGCTAACTCCTTTTTGCTACTTAGATGAATATAGTAATATGACCACAAGAAGGAAAGTTTTAATTACAGACATATTATATAAAAATATTTATTGCTGGAATCTTTCCCAAAGACAAAAAGTTCAAGATCAATGAGTCACACCCTTTACAACAAAGTGTGCTAACGTGATCCTCCACAACACAGGTGCACCAGTATAGTGAGGCATTTGGATTTGGGGCATTTTAATTTGGAGGAAATCCATGACAATTATAAGATATATAAAGAGAAGAAAGAAGGAAAATGGGCAGGAAGGAAGGAAGGAAGGAAGGAAGGAAGGAAGGAAGGAAGGAAGGAAGGAAGGAAGGAAGGAAGGAAGGAAGGAAGGAAGGAAGGAAGGAAGGGGAGAAAGGAAGAGAAGATGAAAGAGTGAAGAAAGAATAGGGAAAAAGCAATTGTATGTCATGATTTTTTGTGAATCAACTTCTTTCCCACAGCAGAAGTTCTTTACATGCATTCAAAGTGACATTGTCACTGTGATTACACTCTTAAGAAAAGTACACTCTAAGGAAATTCTTTGAGATTAAAGCAAGGAATACAAGTGTGGAAGGAAACCAGGGCAAAGAGAAAGGCATCAGGATTAACATATGAATGAAACCAATGACAGAGAAAAGATTGACAGCCAGGGCCCAGGGACAGAGCATGCACAATATATAAATGCAGGAGAAAGCATTAAGGGTCCAAACTTCTTTCCCAACTCCGGCTCACTCCCTTGCTCAGAATTGCTCTATTTCTTGATAAACTGTTTCTATTTCTACCACGATCCATGCATCCCTAGTCCAATTTCTTGTTCGAGTTGGCAAGAACGTCGAGAGTTCAGGGCTTCCAAACCAAAATGTTGCCATCAAACCAGAGTCACAAGGACACGAGAATTCAAGAGTGGGTGAAAGAAAAGTCCATCTGTCAGGCTCGCTCTGAACTTTCTCCTCATTCTCAACTCCTCATCCCCCCTACCTATCGTTTCTGTCACATTTTCCTTGCAGGTGCATCAGCAGGAGATGCAAGCCAAGATGAAACAGAATGCAATGGGTGACTGTGATCGGAGAGGGTCAGAGGGCACAGCCTCGGGAATGAGGGTGACAGGAGCAATCATCTGTCCCTTGGCTCTCGATAGCTTCCTCTCCCAGAGCAAGCAGGAAAGACTAGGCAGGATTTCAGAGAAGACCACGCTATCCAAGCCCTCAAAACTATCACAGAACAGTTAAGGCGCCTTTCACTATCTCAGAGTTAGCAAAAAGAGCCCACCAGGGGAGACACCACCAGAAATAAAAGACAAGCATGTGCCACTCAGACTCCGCTTACATGAGAGATTCTTTTCTCCTTTGCACTGACAGTACATCTGAAAAATGGAAAACAGGGCTCAAGGCACTCTGAATATTAATGACATTTTTCTTCTCCCTGCACCTCTATCTGCATAGGTGTTCTTTGCCAAATCGCCCAGATACTTATGGCTGACTCTGCCACTTGTCTTGCTTATATATTTTAGATTTCTTAATCCACACTAGTATGAGGAGAAAACAAATTTATGTTTGGTGTGAGCCAGGATGATATTTACTAAATAGTCTTGAAGCATAAGTTTGTGGGAGGAAAATATAGGTAGGCATAGTGAAGGAAGCCTGACCAAGCAGATAGAATTTCTCATTTTTCCTGAGTTCCATGATGGTGAGTCTACCTTATCTCAGATCTGCACAGAAAAATGACAACAGACCAGTGCTGTGTGAGAAGAGAGGGAAACGCAGTTCGAAAATTGTCCCTGACACAATATGCATTCCTACAAGTCCTGAACAGAATAGCAAATGTTGGTCACCAGCTCAGAGCTCTGACGTGCACCAAGGGATGGATCCTCACCCCTAAATGTTTTGTCCTCGGTGGGGACTCTGCCGCATCAGAGGGCCAAGGCGTGAGGCAAGCTGTGAAGGGGACACAAAGATGACCCCCAGTTGATGACAGCAGATGGCAGTTAATGGCAACTGTTTTCAACGCAGCTTTCTAGTTCCAGGATGAGGCACTAATGCGTCTCTCTGGGGCTTTTCTGGGTTTATTTATTTTACTTTAAAAAGTCACTTTGTAAAATAACAGTGTGACATGCGTTGTAATTTTTGCCTGGACCAGGTTGCCGTGTTATATTTATCTTCTCATTTTTTTTTCTGCTGTGGAGATAGCGTTAGGAACCTAACCCAAAGTAGGTCTATTTTAAGCGTTGACAATTAATGTGAAAAAAAAATGTCAATTCTTCTACATCACAGTGAGGATCTGTCCAGTCTGGTATTCTGAGCAAATGCAAGGGCTTTGAAGTAAATATAGCCTGTTTCCACATGCTAAGTGGGTTTTCCTGGATCAAGGCAAACAGCCCCAAACCTGCTGGTGCCAGCTACAACTGTTTAGTAACCTTAGAGGAAAAAGCTTCTTAACACTCATGTCTCTAACAAAACAACTTTAGTAACCACAGATTCAAATCTGATTTCTGGGTGATTATCTTTTTGTTTGAGTTTTAAATCCCAAGTACTTTGTTGGACTCCAGCTAGGTGGGACTAAAGCACAGAGCAGTTGAGGAATGCCAACTCAAAAGGAAGGGGGAGGGGAGAAGGAAGGAGAGGGAGACACTGATGAGAAGCCCTTTAACCCTTCTTGCTTGTTCCAAGGATCTAGGGTGGTCAGCTGCAGGTGTGACAGGTGGTGGGAACGCCCTTTCCAAGGATCTAGAGTGGTCAGCTTCAGGTGTGACAGGTGGTGGGAACGCCCTTTCCAAGGATCTAGAGTGGTCAGCTTCAGGTGTGACAGGTGGTGGGAACGCTCTTTCCAAGGATCTAGAGTGGTCAGCTGCAGGTGTGACAGGTGGTGGGAATGCCCATTCGAAGGATCTAGAGTGGTCAGCTGCAGGTGTGACAGGTGGTGGGAACGCTCTTTCCAAGGATCTAGAGTGGTCAGCTGCAGGTGTGACAGGTGGTGGGAACGCCCATTCCAAGGATCTAGAGTGGTCGGCTTCAGGTGTGACAGGTGGTGGGAACGCCCATTCCAAGGATCTAGAGTGGTCAGCTGCAGGTTTGACAGATAGTAGAAAGTCAGGTGACAGCAGAGGCTGTTAGCACACTGGATTTTCCAAATATCTATAAGCCATTTCTATATACACTGCAAAGCATACTGTTTTGCTCTACTCTTCTCCCCGCCACACACACACCTAAATGAAAGCATGTCTTTAAAATTACATGCAGTGGAACTGAATAAAGGGCCTTGGGTTTCAGCTTTTCCTGATCAAACCCTGTGGTTGCAAATGGATAGCTTGAGCTAGGAGCGGGAGAGGGCTGGTTATCTGTTTCCCTTGAGGCCCTCTTCCTTTCTTCCATTTTGGCACCAATTTTCAGAGCCTAGGGTTCTCAGAATAAAGGAAATCCTTCAGTGTCATGTAGACATCTTCCCTGCAGCATTGGGGCAGCCCCAATGACCTGCCTCAGTGTCCCTGACAGTTCACAGTGGGAAACCTCAGATGCTTGGCCTCCAGCTGCCAGCAGCTCTAGAGAGAAAATAACAAACAAATAAAACAAAATGAGAGATTAGGTGATTTACTTGGCACTTAGCTTCTTAGAATGGTTCTAGGAATTCAGGAAATGCTCTTTTAAAATTGTAAAACAAACAGTTCAACCTCTTAGGCTTCCTAGTGTTACAAGGTTAAGGCGCCAAATAAATTTTCTACATCCCTCCTTCCTCCCTACAGAATCAAATAGTTTGGACAGTGTTTGTACCTTGGGAGAAAAAGAAAAACAAATTGTACTTTGATGTAGGCAAAAGCTTCATCACTAATTAAGCCACAGCACCCTAAACATTGCATCATTTGCAATTGGATTTCTCCAGCAAAGTTGAAAGGCTCTGTTGAAAGGGAAAAATACAGCTGGAAAGATGGCTCAGAGGTTAAGGCGCTGCTTGTCTGCAAAGCCTTAACAACCTGGGTTTGATTCCCCAATACCCTCATAAAGCCAAATGCACATGATGGCACATGCATCTGTAGTTTGTTTGCAGCTGCTAAAAGCCTGGTTCTCTCTCTCTCTCCTCTCTCTCTCTCTCTCTCTCTCTCTCTCCCTCTCTCTCTCCCTCCCCTCTCTCCTCTCTCTCTCTCTCTCTCTCTCTCTCTCTCCCCCCTCTCTCCCCTCTCTCTCTCTCTCTCTCTCTCTCTCTCTCTCTCTCTCTCTCTCTCTCTCTCTCTCTCTCTCTCTCTCTCTCTCTCTCTCCCCTCTCCTTGTTGCGGTCAGCTTTCTAGTTGCTGCGCAGAAAGAACCCAAACAAAAGTGGCTTGTGGAGGAATGGGTTTATTTGGCTTACGGACTCAAGGGGAGACTCCATCCTGGCAGGGAAAACGATGGCATGAACAGAGGGCTGAACATCACCTCTGCCACAGCACTGCAAACAGCGGCAGGAAGGTGTGCCAAACTCTGGCAAGGAGAAGCTGGCTTATAACCCCATAAGCCCACCCCCGACAACACAGCTCTAGTGAGGTTCTGATTCCCGAATTGCCATCAGCTGAGGCTCCATCTATCAGAACACATTCATTTGTTTGTGGGGGACACCTGGATCAAACCATGACACTCACTGCTTGCAAATAAATAAAAATAATTTTCTTTAAGTAAATAGAATTTTACAACTCAAAAGGCATTGTGATACCTGTGGCTTCCACTCCCCTATGGACAGTCTGGGCTATCTCAACTCCCTGCTTGGGGTCATTTGAGCAGGAATTAGGCCATGGCCCTTAAAGATTGCTGTTGTCTCAGGTAGGAAGACTGTGGTTAAAACAACAAAATATATTCACTCATTTGGCTCAACATAAAATGCATGTATGATCTTATACTAGCTTTGAGGTAGCTCAATAAGGCCACTAGAGGACATCAGGATCTTGGTTCCTTCTTAGTACTAATCTCAGCATACTGGCCTTGTCTTAACAACGTGCCTCTCAAATTTGCAAGAGGACTTCTCCAACTAGAAACATCACTGAAAAGCAACAGGGTCCAATCAGATGAGATCGTTCATTATCATTTGTCTCTTTTCATTCATTTATTTTTCTATGGTTTGGGGTGTTAGAGAAAGGATCTCACTTGGTAGCCCAGGTTGGCCTCAAAATCAGTGTTCTTCTTACTCAGCCTCCTGAGTACTGAGATTACAATAGTACACCTGTCTTCATTTGTCTCTTTAAAATATATTTTTTAAAACATTATTATCATTATTGTTTGTGTATGTGTGTGCACGCGTGCTTATGAATGTGTGAGTGTGGGTGTGTGCATGTGACAGCATGTGTGAGGAGGTCCTCATCTCTCACCTCCAGGGTTTCCTCTCTGGATTCTCATCCAGCTATTCTTTGCTGGGCATACCGTGAGCTTCTGAGGAATTCTCCTGTCTCTGCCCTCCCATCTCTCTGTCAATGTCAATGTGTTGAAATGACTGAAGCCTGCCATAGCTCCCAGCTTCTTACATGGTGTCTGGAGATTGAATTTGAACGCTCTGCCTTGAGCTATGAGCACTGTATCCACTGAGCCATCTTCCCAGCCCCTATTAGAAGAAGGAGCCCTTCACTGGAAAATTCCGTTAACTCAATACTGACAAGGAAAATGACATGTCTGAAGGGGATACTGATCTTTAATATCTTGGCTTCCAGTAATCATATCTGAGTTTATGTAGTACATACTAGACAGATTGGGTGATTCTTTTTCTTCACTGTGGAGGACATGAAGAGGTTCTGGTACCTGTTTCACTAAACCTTAATTATATTTTCTAAGGCACAGCAGAGTGTTGGAAATAATTAGTAAAATGATGACTCATGGTGTCTGTTGTTTGGCACATCTGTGGGCTCATCGTCATTTACAACTTGCTACATTTATGTACTTCAAAAGAATTGGAAGTGAAGAGGTCATGGGAGCCAACATAAGCATATGTACCATATGCAAGGGCAGGAGATGGATTCTGTGAACCACACGTGTGGCAAGGCTTTGCAACCAAGTCTTGGAAGTAAAACTGGGCCCATCGTCAAGTGGGGAATCCCATGGAAAGCTGCACCTGACCATGTCACCTGGATCAGGGGTATGAGGTAGAATATCTCTGCTTGAGATTTGGGTTAGGATACAATTCTTCCCTGAAGGAAAAAAAAATACAAACAGACCTCTGTTTATGTTAGGACTGTCCAAGTTTGAAGTCTTGAAGTCTTTGATCCTGGAAATCCTCTTGATTTTCAGCAAAACAGCAGTTTGTCAACCTGTCTGTGTGACATCTGGCATCCTCTGGGAGTGCAAATGAGCACTACTCCGTTTCCAGGAACTATCCCACCCAGGAAACAAGCACTGGAGCTGCCTCTGAGGTACTTGGCAGAAGCAAATGTTTCTTCTGAGACCTCTCAGGTCTCATAGCCTAAGCCACTGAGGTCCCTGGAATGGGATGGGTAGGGAAAGAATGTCTTCTGAAGAGGAGCTCATAAGGAAAACCATAGCAACTGAAGGACACTAGCTTTCTATTGAGAAGTCAGCAGAGGAAACAAATTCAAGTCCCACGGTATCAATGGTAGGATAAGAACGTGAGAAAATTTATGGTGCCAATAATGAAGATGCTGAGGGCAAGCTCGATGTCTTCCACCTTGTGTGAGGCAGGCTCACTTCGTCATTTGCTGCTGCGTAAGCCAGGGCAGCTGCTCCGTATGCTTCTAAGGGTTCCTTTGTCTCGGCCTCCCAACTTAACATAGGAAGGCTGAGATTAGAAGTTTTTGCCACTCCATCTGGCTTTTTGAGGAATCTGAGGATCTTAACTTGAGTCCTCACACTTACTAGTAAGCATTTTAACCCATGAAGTCATCTTCCCAGACCCACATAAAGGTGCTTTGCTTACAAAAAGCCTGATGGTCTCAGTTAAAGTCCACAGTACCCACATAAAGCCAAATATACAAAGTGGCACATGCATCTGGGGTCTGTTTGCAGTGATAAGCAAGAGCCTACACTCCCTCTCTTTCTGTCTCTCTTTCTCTCTAAAATAATTTTTTTTGAAAATCAGTGTGTAAGTATGGACCCTCCATGGCTCCAAAAAGGGCATGTATGAAATTTACTTTTGTGAAAGGGGTTATTGATGGGGCTGGGATAGGCTAGAATATCCATCAGACAAAAATATGAATCTTACCCTGAGAGGTAGAGAGAAGGAGGGAAAGAGGAGAGAAGGTAGAATCATCTTAGTCTGAGGTACAGCCTAAAATTAAGCTTGAGAAGGTTATTAGAAATTTTGTTTTAGTTTTAGCTTTTTGTTGGTTTTTTTTGAGACAGTATCTCACTATATAGACAACTATGCTAACCTTGGACTTAAGATGTTCTTGCCTCTGCTCTTGAGGGCTGATCACACAGACATGTTCCACTACAGGTATGGGAATCTGGGATGCCTCTGAGAACAAGGGAGCCTTTCTTGGTTTGTGGGTGGGCCATAACTCGGAGATTAGGATGCTGGTCACTGACAGCCCTGCTGAGCTTCCGCTGAATCAGTGGCCTCCTGGTTCTTGCCTTATGAATTAGAAGAATGACATTCAGAGACCATAGAGGGTCAAGTTTAGAAAGACTTTATTATAGAGATTATACATAGAATTTAAGAGAATGAAGGAACGCACTGCCCCTGCCCAAGAAGAGGATTCTGGAAATGGAAAATCCTACCTACAGGCCCAGGGTGGGGGCTTTTATGAGGGATGAACTGGTTAGTCCATCTTCAAATCAAGGTGTCAGTCTTTCTAGGAAAAGGGGCAATCTTTCTAGGAATTTTAATCTCTACTGGGAAAGGGAAACTCCTTTAGGAAGGAAGAGATTTAAGGAAGGATTCGGATTTAAGGAAAAAGAGATTTAGGGAGAGAACTCCTTTAAGCCAAAAGAGATAAAGGGGAAAAAAAACCAAAATAGATTCTCTCTTATAGGCTCAAGGACATTTATAAACTTTGGTCATTTTTAGTTTACTTTCTGGGACCCTGTAAAACCTAAAATGCTTTAACACTCCCAGCTCATGAGAGATTATTAGAGATAGTCACCTGCTGGAGAATCCTGTGTTCTGGGGCCTGACCTGTATATGGCTCCCTAACACATAGTGTCACTTGCTAGGAGCAACCTATATTAAGTAAATACATTCTGAGCCTTGAAGATTGGATCCTTGTTCAGCTCCATTCCTTGCAACCAGAGATATGAGCGCAGTGGCTTGAATGTATGGCTTCCATAGACTCCAGCCTTTTTTATTAAGATTGAGCTTGCAACTTGAGTGTCTGGTGGACAGAGTTCTGCTGGGGAAGAGGGATGTCACTGAGGGCAGATCTTGTAGTCCAGCTCGAAGATGTGTAAAGAGTCAGTTTGAGCTCTGGATGTTTGTGG
The DNA here is from genome assembly GCA_004024765.1 of Zapus hudsonius. Lineage (NCBI taxonomy): Eukaryota > Metazoa > Chordata > Mammalia > Rodentia > Dipodidae > Zapus > Zapus hudsonius. The sequence goes on from PVHP010047482.1 coordinate 10,533, forward strand.
TTGCTGGCTATTTGGAGGTATCTCTGCTATACACCTGTGGGTTTGAGCCAGCTTCTTCTGTCATTGATGGATTCTGTAGACCTGATATAAACCCTTTCCTCCCACAAGCTGCTGCTTTTGGTGGTGTCCAACAACAAGAAGGCAACTGCAACAATAAAATTGGTACTGAGAAGTGTTTTGATTAATCTGCCCATGTGGATTTTGGGCTTTTGAAGCTTGTGTGGGGAGAGAATGAGGAAGGATTTTCTACTCTATAATGGAGAAGAATCACAGTATATTTAGCAGAGATTGATGGACTATTCTGGTGAGAATTTGAAAATGCTAAATGCAGAGAGAATAGTGGACTATGAAGGTTTGGTTTATGAACTTTCAAAGGGGAAAGAGAACTTTGTTAGAACTAGACTACTGTTAGAAAGGTTGGCTGCACTCTTAAAGGTAATGAATTGATGTGCTTGGCAGAAGGTATAGAATAAAGGTGTATGAAAGATGTATGGTTTATCATAGAAAAATTCAGGCAAGTTTAAAGTGACTGACACAGAGATTGATTTTAAGTTACTGAAGCTACAATTATTTAGTTGATTATGACAAGTAGCGGTGGGCCAACTACTTTGCACTGGGCTAGTGATAAAGGTTCCTCAGGCTGAAATCCATCCACCAAAAGCTCAAATAAGTAAGAATATAAATTTTTTATAAGGATTCAACTTGAAGGAAGAATTCTAAAGAAGTATGCTTTTCTTAAAGGTCAAGAAGTACTCCCCCCTACATCTACACATTTGGCTAGGCTGCATACCTGGTACTGGTTTTGGAAGCATGAAAAATTTAGGGAAGTAGGTCATCTGGTGCAACATGGTTATCTTTTTTGGAACTGGCCCCTGAGAAAAGTGAAACAGGGTTGAAATCCCTTTGTAGAGATCCAGTAAATCCTTTGTATGAAGGTGAACCAGTTCCAGCTCCAGCATATCTGTGGGATGGGAAACAGAGTTGAAATCTCTGTGTGGAGACCAAGTAAAGCCATATATGGAGCTATAAAGATGAGCCATGGTTTGCAGTGTAGACACAAAGATGTTTTCAATATACAAGGACTGTGGAATGCCTGCCAGCTGGAGGGTGTAACTGGAATCCAGAGACTTTCATCCCTGGTTATAGATGTTGGACTTGAACTGCAGATGTTTGATAATTGCCTACTGGTTAATTTTGCCTTGGTCTAGTCTCTCCTTGTCAAACCTTTATGCAATGGAAATGTTTACTCTGTGTCATTATGTGTTGGAAGTGTATAGTTTGTGTTTTGATCTTGCAGGGCTCACAGTTATGAGACAGTCTTGAATCTCAGATGAGACTTTGGACTTAGAACAATGGTAAGGTTGGTAAAGAATAGGGGGAGTTTTGAAGTAACACTTTATATATTTATTGTATACCTGTCTCAATAAAGACTAAAGTTAATCAACATTTCCACATTAATATATAAATCAAAGTTATTGTGACAAAAATACTGTCAGGATTATTCATGAATTAAACAAAGGTACATGAACAACTTTGATGAAATTCTGAAATGTATAGACTAGCAAAAAATAACAAATACCTTAGATATTTTTGAAGATGAGGGAAAAACAGGAGGGAAGGAGAAAAAATTTATCCTTTAAGATAAAATGATTCACTCTTTATCTGTGTAATAGCGGCACTAAATCTAGGTGGATAATCAGTGGCCTACTGATTGGCTAAGAGATCCACTCAGTGGCAAGGAACTCTTAACGAAATGGGATCCATAGCAAATTCTTATGGAAACCAAGAATCCAGACTCCTAGAGGAAACTGACACTAACCAGAGATCTATAGAGGCTACATCCACTAGAATCTTGCCAAATTAACAATATTTGTTTCATTTAACCTATACTGATCTTACTTTTGTTGAAGATTCTGTTAGTATTTTTCAGAAGATAATGAAAACCATGGACAACCCAATTCCACCAACATGACATGAGATGATGGCTGAAACCCAGGCAGGAGATAAACCATTCCTAACTTATCATATAGGGCTGAAACGAAACCATTGAGGAAGAGGCAAGATGACCAAGAGAACTACCTCCACAGTAAGTCAGATAACCTATGAAAGGGTAATGGAGACAGACACCGAGGAGACCCAACACCATCCTAAGCAGAAATCCAGAGACTATTAAGACCTTAAGAGTAAAGCACACCTAAAACTCACCCACCATTACTCAGGAAACTTTGTGGAAGAGGGGGTGGAAAGACTGTAAGAGCCATGGTGGGGGAGAATTTCCAAAGACATTGCCCCCCCACAACAACACACAAAGAAAAAATCTGATTACTTCTTATACAATTCATACCCCCCAATCC
>PVHP010047483.1:0-12863 GCA_004024765.1 Zapus hudsonius
TCTCTCTCAAATAAAAATATTTTTTAAAAAGAAAGTACAGTTGTGAACAGAAAGCTATTTGTTCAGGGTTGTTTGTGCCTATGGCTGCACTGACCAGATAACATACAAGCAGAGTGCAGCTGCGTAGATAGGGAGGAGACTCAGTCAGGCTGTCTCTCTGGTAAAATAGAAACTGTGTTTTATGGGCTAGAGAAATGACTCAGCTATTAAGGAACTTGCCTACAAAGCCTAATGGCCAAGTTCAATTCCCCAGTATCCACATAAAGCCAGATGCACAATGTGGCGCATGCAACTGGAGTTCTCTTGCAGTGGCTAGAGGCCCTAGTGTGCCCATTCTCTCTCTCTCTCTCTCTCTCTCTCTCTCTCTCACACACTCAAACACACACACATATACACACACTGTTTACAAATAAATAAATTATTTTTACAAGGAAAAATGAGGGCTGGAGAGATGGCTCAGCAGTTAAGGCATTTGCCTGCAAAGCAGAAGGACCTGAGTTCAATTCCCAAGTACCTCTTGAAGCCAGATGCACAGGTGGTGCATGTGTGTGGAGTTCGTTTGCAGTGGCTGGAGGCCCTGGTGCGCTCATTCTCTCTGTCTGCCTTTCTCTCATAAATAAATAAATAAATAAGAAACTGTGTTTTAGAGTATCATCTGGGCCTGGTTTCTTCTACCACTCTGGAGGCAGAAGGAGGCGGATTGCCCTGAGTTTGAGGCCAGCTTGAGACCACAGGGTGAGTTCCAGGTCAACCTGGGCTAGAGTGAGACCCTACTTCAAAAACAACAACAAAATTTTTTTTAAATTCTCATAACCTTGTTGATTATAAATTGAAATGATAATATTCAGTATCTTAGAATAAAAACCATAATTAAAATTAAGTTCCTTGGATTTGGGGGTACTAAAACCAAGTTTGCATTGCTAGGCAATTGTTCTATCACTGAGCAATGGCTCCAGCCATTAGGAGTTCTGCTTCCCTGCTCGCTTGTTTGGGGTTGAGAGAATCTCACTAGGTAGCCCAGGCTGGCCTCAAACTCTTGATCCTGATGATAGGCCTGTGCCACCACATGGACTCTTTCACTGTTAATGTGTTGATGTCAAGCTCCAGGGGGCTGTCTGGACTCACAGCATGGTTCTGGTCCCTTGATGTTCCTTCATGAGCTGTCTACACACACACACCACTCAGACTCATGCCCACCAACAGTCAGGTCTTCCGGACAAGCTGGGTGGAATCACACACATAAACACACCCACACACAAAAACATCGGGTGTGGGGGTGCATGCCTTCAATCCCAGCACTCGGGAGGCAGAGCTAGGAGGATCGCTGTGAGTTCAAGGCCACCCTGAGACTACATAGTGAATTCCAGGTCAGCCTGGGCTAGAGTGAGACCCTACCTCGAAAAAAAAAAAAGCAAAATCAAGACTAGGAGCATGGCTCCATGTGCTTCATGTGACAGGCTCTGAGGTTCACCTCCACCCACCCAGCACCACAAGGAAAAAAGAGGGTGAGGAGCCAAGAGAGCCCAGATCACCCCTTCACCCTGTCTTCCTATTTCTGTTCAAGATCCTGCCCTTGAGCCTTTATCAGCGGTTGTACCTTTGAGACTCGGAGGCCTGGCATCAGAAACAAGAGGTACGTCACCTATTCACAGCAGAGTGGGGCGGACCCAGGGTGACTCAGTGCTTGGAATGTAGTCATCCAGATTCTGCTCTGGAACTTTCTGAAGCATTAGTCTGTGGGGATCTTGTCTTGGAGTATAAAGGAAGCCAAGATTATGACCTTCAAGATTTTGTTATTTTTAAAAAATATTTTATTATTCATTTTCAAGCAGAGAGAGAGAGAGAGAGAGAGAGAGAGAGAGCACCAGGGCCACCACCTTGTGGGGCTGGCTTATGTGGGTTCTGGGGAATTGAACCCGGGGTCTTAGGCACTGGAGACAAGTGCCTTAACCGCTGAGCCATCTCTCCAGCCCCTATTTTTTTAATAATGGGGTTAACTGGGCAAAACAGACAAAATGTAATGTTTCACAATTGTGCTTCAGAAGCAAAGGTCTTGGCACAGTGGTTCACACCTGTGATTCCTGCCCTCAGGAGGCTGATGCAGGTGCAACCCAAGCTGAGGACTACTCGGAACACTCCAGTAAAACACTGAAAAAATGTTAATTTATTTATTACTAAGCAGAGAGAGATAAAGAGAGGAGACAGAGAGAATGGACGTGCCAGGGCCTCCAGCCACTGCAAAGGAACTCCAGATGCATGTGCCACTTTGTGTATATGGGTACTGGGGAATCAAACTTGGGTCCTTAGGTTGTTCAGGCAAGCATCTTAACCATTGAACCATCTCCAGCCCAAATAATGAAATTTTTAAAAAGCAAAGAGTTTTTTCTCTTGGCAGCTGTGTAACCCACAATATATTGAAGTTTTTGAATCCCATCATGCCTTCCTCCTGCCCTTCTGCCAACATCTTGCTTCCTCATTGCTACCTGGTTCAGCTAGACAGACCATTATGGTGTCCACATGGAAGTCATTTTTTTAAATATTTTTATTTATTTATTTGCAGAGAGAGAGAAAATTAGCATGCCAGGGCCTTTAGGCACTATGAACAAACTCCAAATGCATGGTCTATTTTGTACATCTGGCTTTATGTGGGTATTGGGGAATCGAACCCAGGTCATTAGGTTTTGATGGAAAGCACCTTAACCACTGAGCCATCTCTCCAACCCAAAGTCATCTTTTTTTGTTGCTGTTGTTGTTTGGTGTTTCCAAAACAGGGTGTCACTCTAGCCCAGGCTGACCTGGAATTCACTATGTAGTCTCAGGATGGCCTCAAACTCCTCCTACCTCTGCCTCCCAAGTGCCTCCAACTCATGGCAATCCTCCTACCTCTGCCTCTTGACTGCTGAGATTAAAGGTGTGTACCACCATGTCTGGCCACTGCTTTTATTCTTGCTTTATGTTTAAGTTTTTGGTTTATTTGGGATGTTTTATTTTTGCTTGTTAGGAATTTTTAACTTTTGCATTTGTGTTCCTATGTGTGTCTTTATGCCCCATGTCGTCCTCGATAACTTCCTCAATCGCTGTCTGTCTTGTCTGTCGTTCATTTCTTGTCATGCTGTGTGTAACTGGCATGGTGTGGTGTGGTGCCCACCTATGGTGGTGGGAGCAGAACCTCAGGTGTCCTGCTCCATCCTGTCTTGAGTGAGGAAGGCTCTTTACTGATTCCCAAGCTTGCAGGGGTTGGGAGATCCTTGGGTCTCTGCTTCCCCGCAGGACTCTCCCTGGTGGCCACTCCCAGCTGATTACATGAGACCTAACCCCTCAGGCAGGCCCTCATACTTAGGAAGGAAACTCACCCAACCACCCAGTCATCTCCAGCCTTTCTCCACTCACTGAATGGAGCTCACAAATTGCTAGATTTGCTCGTCAGAGTCCCAGGTATCCTCCTGCCCAGCACAGGGATCACAAAGGCAGCTCACCATGCTGGCTTTGTTTAGGATTTTTGAGGTGGGGTCTCACTGTGTAGCCCAAGTAGACCTCAATTTTGTGATCCTCTTGCCTCAGCCTCTGGAGTAGCTGGGGTGACAGAGTGAGCCATGGAGCCCTGCTTCCTGTTTGGGGCTAGTGTTGCTGGCCTGGGGGAACCCCTCGCTGGCCTCCTCCTCATCTGGCTTCCAGGAAGCACGCTGTCAGCAAATCCAGCCTGGAACGAAGACTGCCTCTTTGTTCAAGCCCCTGATGACACAGCGATGGCCCTGCCAGGACTTGCCTGGGGAGTTAGGGTTAGATTAGGACCGTGCCCTGCATGCCCAGCGATGAGGAGGATGGATGGATCCACTTAGTGTCTGCTGGGCCGATTGGAACAAGATCCTTTCTGAAGCCCTTTGGGGGAAGTGGCAGAGGTCTGCTCCGATTGCAGCTACAGGGTGACTAGAGACTCCAGGCTTCTCAGGTTTGGGGGGGAAAAGGTCATGGAAAGCGAGGATCTCCTTTGGTGCTCCCACATGTGCGGAAGCTAGATGGTGACTTTCCTGGAGCGGCCCTGCCTTGTCTGGGGTGTGATCTGGCTGGTTCAGAGCGCTGTGAGGGAGGGAAAGCAGAACCAGACAAGCCAGGGCTGGTTAGCAACTTGCTGCTATGTCGTGAGCTCAGACAGGTTCCCAAGCCCTGTCCCCTCCTACCTGGAATGTCTCAGTTTTTAATTCTTGCCTTTTCCATTGTGGTATAATGTACATACAGTAAAATGTACCCTTTTCTTGTACAATGCCAAACACATGCAAACACCACCAAAATTAAGATTTAGAACACTCCCATCATCTTCAAAAAATTCCCCTGTGCCCCACTTTTAGCATCTCCCCAGGCCCTGGTAACTGCTGATCTGCTTTCTGCTCCGCATACTCTTGCCTGTTCTAGAAAGTCATAGAAAATGGAATCACACAGCCTTTTCTTTCACAGACCTAGTACACTGAAGTGGACTGGCATTGTTTCCTGTATTTGTCCCTCTTTCCTTTTTATGGCTAAATAATATTCCATTGTGTGGATGGATCACAATTTGTTTATCCATTCACCCAGTGGAGGACATTTGGGGTTTTTTTTTGGTGGAGGGGAGGCTTAGGGGCTCGCTGTAGCCCAGGTTGACCTGGAACTCAATATGTTGTCTTAGGGTGGCCTCGAAATCATGGTGATCCTCCTACCTCTGCCTCCTGAATGCTTGGACTAAAGATGTGTACTGGAGAACATTATTTTTTGTTTTGTTTTTCGAAGTAGGGTCTCGCTCTAGTCCAGGCTGGCCTCAAACTCACGGTGATCCTCCTACCTCTGCCTCCCGAGTGCTGGGATTAAAGGCGTGCACCACCACGCCGGCCCAGAAACATTTATTTTTAATGGCTGTTGGTAAATCTTCATGAAGACTCAGTAATACAAACCCTTGTGAAGCATAAGGCTTTTGCTGGTTGGTTACTTAATTGGTTTTAATTTTTTTCTTATCTGAGCCAGGTGTTGCTATGTGATCAATGCTGTCTTAGAACTGAGATCCTCCTGCACGTACCTGTCTAGTTCTGGGAACACAGGTGTGCACCATGCCCAGTTTGAACACAGATATGCCCTAGGGGAGGACTGGTGGCTCCCTGTAGCCATCATGCTCCTGTTCGTTTCCTTTTGTTTTGAGATAGGGTCTCCTGTAGCTCAGGCCAGCCTCAAACACTTTATGTAACCCAGACTGATCTTAAATACACGATCATGGTGCTCCCCCCCCCTCTCTCTCTCGTAGTCCCAGCTGGCCTTGAACCTTTGATCCTTCTGTTTCCACTTCCTGAGTGCTGGGATTACAGGTTTGTGCCAGCATGGTGGGACCTAAGACCCTGGACTTTTTGCATTCTGGGAAAGCACCAACCAACTGAGCCACATCCACACCACCATGCCTGGCTTTTTTGTTTGATTTTGGTTTTGGTATTTTGAGATAGGGTGTCACTCTAGCCCAGGCTAACCTGGAATTTCTTGTGTAGTCTCAGGGTGGCCTTGAACTCATGGCGATCCTCGTACCTCTGCCTCCCAAGTGTTGAGATTAAAGGCACTCACCACCCCGCCAGGCTCCCATGCCCAGCTTCTAAAGGTCTTTTCTGATGAGTGGGTGAAGAGTTGACAAGAGCAATAATGTCGAAGCTTTGCCATCACCTGAGTCACAACACAAGCTGAGCTCACCAGCAGCACCCAGTCTGCTAGGTGTTTCCTCATTTTATACTATGTGTGACCTTTGGCAAGTCAAATGACCTCTCAGAGCAATAGGTTCCCCAGCTGTAAATGAGGGTAATGATAGTCCAACTGCATAGGGTCATTGTGATGATGAAAGGAGTTCCCAGGTGCTGGTGTCCTGACTCAGTGGTAGAGCACCTATCTAACAGGTGCCAGGCCCTGGGTTCATCAAGACAGTCCAGCCCTCAAGGGGGCTTGCTTGTAAGCCCGCCGACTGGAGTTCAGTCCGGCACCCATGTAAAGCCAGATGCCAAGTGCTGCTTCTTGTGAGCCAAGGAGCCTCCAGCAATAGGACGTGGAGCCAGGAGAGCCCCCAAGTCCCAGGCCTGCTCTGGTGACACGGCCAGCAGTGAAGCCAGAGGACAGATGCCTTGAGGTGTCCCTGACCACACACACTCAGATAAATAAGGGCAGAAGTGTTCATAACCAAGCAAAGAGCCCTGGGAATGGACTTGGCTGTCAGTGAGAGCTAGTCTTATAATACTGCGCATTTCCAGCCACACACACCACCAGGAAGGAAAGTCTCTTATGACCGTTTATGGAGATTGGCCTACTCTAGGAGAGATGAGCAATTTCAGGATCACACAGGCAGTCAACACATAAATAGTAGGTGTGGGCTTGCTGCTGAGTTCCTGTCAGTCAGAGCTTCAGTAAAGAAACAGACCCTGTGTGCACATGTGTGCATGTGAGATTTATTTCAAGCCCAATGTGGGTGCTACACACCTGCCATCCCAGCACTCAAGATACTGAGACAGGAGGATCACAAATCCAAGGCCAGCCTGGGCTACATAGCAATAAGACCCTCTCATAAAATCAGAAAGAAAAAAGATGTATTCAGGTGCTGAGGTATGGCGTTCAGCGGTGGAGTGCTTTTCCAGCATGCTGGAGGCCCTGGGTTCATCCACAGCATGGAGAGACTTAGAAGGCTTATGTGGTCTGTAGGGCAGGCCAGAGGCTGGGAACTCTGGGGAGGAAACTGGTAGTTTCATCCACAGGGAACACCCACGTAGGGGGGGAGGGTGCTGGGCACGGGCCTCTTGCATGCTAGTTGTTAGGGTTCTGCCAGTGAGCCACAGCTACCAGCTACAGTTCTTTTGGGGGTTTTTGTTGTTATTGTCTTTAATTTTTTGTTTTTTCTGAGTCAGGGTCTCACTCTAGCCCAAGCTGACCTGGAACTCAATCTGTAGTTCCAGATGGGCCTCAAACTCACATCAATCCTCCTGCCTCTGCCCCTCAAGTGCCAGGATTAAAGGCACGCACCACCACACCCAGCTGTATTTACATTTTTTAATGTTTTATTTCTTTTTTAAAATATTTTATTTATTTATTTTCAAGCAGAGAAATAGAGAGAGAGAGAGAGAGAGAGAGAGAGAGAGAGAGAGAGAGAGAGAGAGAGAGAGAGCGCACCAGACCAGGGTCACCATCTTGTGGGTCTGGCATATATGGGTCCTGGGGAATTGAACCTGAGGCCTTAGGCACTGGAGACAAGTGCCTTAACCACTAAGCCATCTCTCCAGCCCTTAATGTTTTATTTCTTTGCAAGGAGAGAGAGAATATGAATATGGGCATGCCTGGGCCTCTAGCCACTGCTAATGAACTCCAGATGCATGCATCACTTTGTGCATCTGGTTTTACGTGGGTACTGGGAAATTGAACCCCAGTCGTTAGGCTTTGCAGGCAAGTGTCTTAACTGCTGAGCCATCTCTCCAGTCCTGTCTTTAAATTTTGAGACAGGGTCTCAATAAATTACTCTGGCTAGTCTTGCCCTCACTATGTAGCCAAGTCTGGCCTACAACTCTAGGCAATTCTCCTGCCACAGCCTTCCAAATGCTGGGATTGCAGGCCTGAGCCGCCACACCTGGCTACTGTCTGCTCTGTGGGCATTTGGGTTGATGGAGGCCCTCACATTATCCAGGAACATCTCGGATACGTACAGTCTACTGAGCACAGGTGCTAACCTAGCCACAGCTACAAACTGCCTGCACAACTCTGTCGTCTTGCAACCTCGTAAAGCCAAGCCTTGCAGCTGGAGACCCGCCGGGTGACACTCTGAAACATGCAAGGCGCCACAGGGGCAGCTTGAGCACTTGGTTGGTATTTTAGGTTAGTTTTTGTTTCTTGAGACAGGTCTCAAACCTGCTCTGAGGACCACCTTGATTCCAGGTGTACACCACCACACCAGTTTGTGTGCTTGAGGAGGGCAGAGACGACATGCTAGGCAAGCCCTGTGCCGCTGACCACCGGTGTTTGAGTTTTGTGGAAGCAGTTGTTATGTTAGGTGCTGGGGATGGAGGCCAGGACCCTGTACCACTGAGCTACATCCCCAGTTGAGGTTAGGTTTTTTTAAATTATTTTATTTATTTATTTTCAGAGAGAGACAGAGAGAGAGATGTCAGGGTGGTCTCTTGGTGTTACAAAGGAACTTCAGGTGCATGCAGCACCTGGCTTTACATGGGTACTTGGGGAATCAAACCCAGGTTATTAGGCTCTAAGCCAGCTCTCCAGCCCCTAGGTTTTTGTTTTAAAAAGTGAAACTTCCTGCTGCCAGTAATTCCAGTGATAGTAAGGCTAAGACAGGACAATCAGGAGTGGAAGGTAGTGTGAGCCCCTACCTTGATAAACCAAAATACACAAATCATAGTAAATAATAACTAAAATAACCCATCCTGAACATGATCCAGGCTTACCAGGCAGTGGGAAATTTCCAGGCTTGAAACTGTCCCCAAACAGGAAGCCATCCTTTGCACCACATGTTGGGCAGACACTTTCTATTGAAACCCGGTGGGCCCACCCCCACCGAGAGCGGCATCTGCAGTTTTCAGGTAAAGCTCTACTCTGATATCAGCATGTCAGTGGATAGTCTAGAAGCCCAGGGCTTGCTCAAGACAACAGCTTTCCTGCCAGTTTTTGTTCATGTAACCTTTTTTCGTTTTTCAAGGCAAGGTCTCGCTCTAGCCCAGGCTGACCTGGAATTCACTATGTAGTCCCAGGCTGGCCTCGAATTCACAGAGATCCTTCCACCTCTGCCTCCTGAGTGCTGGGATTAAAAGTGAGCACTCCCATGCCTGGCTCTCATGTAACTTAAAAATATTTATTTATTTGTAAGGAGAGAGGGAGGGAGAGAGAGAGAGATTGGGCATGCTAGGACCTCTTGCCTCTGAAAATGAACTCTGCACACATATGCCACTTTGTGCATCTAGCTTTATGTGGGTACTGAGGAACTGAACCCAGGCTCTCAGCTTTGCAAGCAAGGGTCTTAACCATTGAACCATCTCTCCAGTCCTTATATAAATTTTTATTTTAGCCCATTTTTTGAGGTAGAGTATCTATATTCTCCCTCCCCTCAGCTGGCCCCAAACTCCAGATCCTCCTGCCTCAGTCTCCCTAAGACTACCTAGGAAATCCAAGACAGCCTGGGCTACGGTGAGATCCTACCTCCAAAAAAGTTCTTAACAGTTGCCATTCCCATTGTGCAGATGAGCACACTGAGGCTGGGGTGGCTAAGTGACCAGCCCCAGGACACACGCCAGGAAACGCTAGACGCAGGAGTGAAATGGGCTGGCCCCGACCTACCTGCAGACAGTCCCTCCAGCCGCAGCAGACCTGTCACCCGAGGGGACGCCGCGGAGGGCCTGAGCCCAAGGCGGTGGAGAGAGAGAACGCCTCGGTAGAAGGCACCTGGGAAGGGGAGGTGCCCGTGCGCGCCATAGAGCGGTCACTGCGGGCGCTTCCCGGCTAGGGGGATCGCGCACTGCGAGGACAAGGCCAGGCGTGGCGAGGTGGGTGCGCACCCCACCAGACCACCCAGAGAGACGCCCCCAGCTGTCAGGACTGGCCACACCCAGGGGCGGGGCCACAGCAGCCCCGCCCCTTCCGGGATCCGCGCCTGGCCGAGGCTCCCGGGCAGAGGGCGGGGCGCTCTGTATCCCGGGCCACGATTGGCTGTGCCCACGGGGTGGGCGGGACTCCGCCGGCCCGTGCGCGCGCCACGGGGAGGCGTTGAGGGGCGAGCGGGAAGGGGCGTGGCTCCGCGCGGCAGGCGGTTGGCGGCTCGGCCCCGCCCCGGATGTCTCGCGTCACGGGCTGGACAGCAGCTATTGGTCCGAGTGGCGTGGTGGGCGGGGCGGAAGGTTCTGGAGGGGGCTGGCGGGCTCTGGAAGCTTCCGCCGGACGGGTATATAGAGTCGGGGAGCGGGCGGCGGCGGCGGCGGCGGCGAGCGGGGCACGGCGACAGCTGGGGGCGGTGGGCCGCGGTCGGGGGCCATGGGCAAGGATTACTACCAGACGCTGGGCCTGGCCCGCGGGGCGTCGGACGAGGAGATCAAGCGGGCCTACCGCCGCCAGGCGCTGCGCTACCACCCCGACAAGAACAAGGAGCCCGGCGCCGAGGAGAAGTTCAAGGAGATCGCCGAGGCCTACGACGTGCTCAGCGACCCGCGCAAGCGCGACATCTTCGACCGCTACGGGGAGGAAGGTGCGTGCGCCGCCGCCGCGGCGGGCGGGCCGGCAGGCGGGCGGGGGGAGCGAGGCGGGCGGCCGCGGGGCCCCGGCGCTCGGCGGGCGGGAGGAGGAGCCTGGCCGCCCAGAAGCTTCCACCGATCGGGACGCGTCGGCCCTCCCTCTCCCTGCCCCGGCCGTGACTCACCTGGCCGCCGCGGCGCGGGACGTGACCGGCCGCGCCCGTGTGCCGCCGAGGCCGGGGCAGGCTAGGAGGCGCCTCCCTCCCCAAGGAAGCTTCCAGAGCCGGGCTGTGGCGAGTCCCAGGCCCGCCCGCTTCTCCGGCGCTGGGAGGGAGGCCGGGGCTGGAGAGACAGGTTCCAGGAAGGGAGATAGACGTCTCTGTGGGTGCGCTGGGGCCTCTTGGCACTGCCCGAGATACCTGTCTGACGCCGGGCGTGACGCACCCCTCTAAGCCCAGCATGGGGGCCGAGGTGGGGGATCACGGGAGTTCGAGGCCAGCCTGAGACCAAAGAGTGAGTTCCAGGTCGGCCTGGGCTGGAGAAAACAAAAACAAATACCTGCCTGGCTTTATACGGTTGGTTAGGGAAGCGAACCCCTGAGCCGTCCCGGCCCTAGGGGATTTTCTTGAGGACTTTTAAAAACGTGTATTTTGGTGTGGGGGGCGGTGGACCCCACTCCCAGCTCCTGACTTGGGACTTTTGCTTCCAGGCCTGAAGGGCAGCGGCCCCAGTGGCGGCGGCAGCGGAGGTGCGAATGGCACCTCTTTCAGCTACACGTTCCACGGAGACCCTCACGCCATGTTCGCCGAGTTCTTCGGTGGCAGGAATCCCTTTGACACCTTTTTTGGGCAACGCAACGGGGAGGAAGGCATGGACATTGACGACCCCTTCTCTGGCTTTCCCATGGGAATGGGCGGCTTCTCCAACTTCGGCCGCTCCCGATCCGCCCAGGAGCCTGCCCGAAAGAAGCAGGATCCCCCCGTCACCCACGACCTGCGCGTCTCCCTCGAGGAGATCTACAGCGGCTGCACCAAGAAGATGAAGATCTCCCACAAGCGGCTGAACCCCGACGGAAAGAGCATCCGGAATGAAGACAAGATCTTGACCATCGAAGTGAAGAGGGGCTGGAAAGAAGGGACCAAAATCACCTTCCCCAAGGAAGGAGACCAGACCTCCAACAACATTCCAGCTGACATCGTCTTTGTTTTAAAGGACAAGCCGCACAATATCTTTAAGAGAGATGGCTCTGATGTCATCTATCCTGCCAGGATCAGCCTTAGGGAGGTAAGAGGTTCTTGGTGGGGTGCTGGCTCCCTGCTGGTGGCCTGAGTCGATTTGGAGGCCACGAGCCCCAGGCCGCTGTCACGTAATGCTGTCTGTGCCTTTGTTTCACCAGGCTCTCTGTGGCTGCACAGTGAACGTCCCCACTCTGGACGGCAGGACCATCCCTGTCGTGTTCAAAGATGTCATCAGGCCTGGAATGCGGCGGAAAGTACCTGGAGAAGGCCTCCCCCTCCCCAGAACACCCGAGAAGCGTGGGGACCTAGTCATTGAGTTTGAGGTGATCTTCCCCGAAAGGATTCCTCCATCATCCAGAACTGTCCTGGAACAGGTTCTTCCCATCTAGCCACCTGCGTCCCCAAGGACTGAGCAAGGACTCTGCAGAGCTGCAGGACCATCCGCGGTCATGGTCACGCGCGGGCCAGAAGGCGGGAGGACCCTGGGAGGGCTTCCGTCCTGCTGAATGTTTTCCACAGAATATATTACAGTCTTTCAAAGTCGGCACTAGACTTCAGTGGTTTTTCCAGCAGTAGGCAGGCCTGGGCATCTGCCCTGCTGGACCATGGAGCCCTCCTGGGATGGGCTTGGCCTCTGCCCCTGCCCAGGGGCGTGAGGCGGGCCTGGAGCTGGACCTGCCTTTCCGTTGTCCCTTTGTTTCTGGCTGCCAGGCCCTGTGCGCACTGGTCAGCTTCTGCTGTGTGAACCGTTGTTTTAGTCCGCATTTGTCTCCCAGGCCTTGCTTCTACCCTGAGGAATCCCTGTCTTTAAACCATCTCAAATTGAGACCAATCCCTAGAACTGCCAGGCCGGCACCATAGCAATACCTCATTGCAGCAGAACCGTGGGGCTCTAGGGCCCTGGTCAAAGCAGGAGGTCCCCCAGACCTCCAGCCGCAGGGACCAGATTGCAGATTTGCAGTCAACACTTCTTTCCTAAGGCAATCCTTTGGCATACCTGGGGCTTCCCAGCAGCCCTGGTAGTTTTATGTGTAATGAGATTCTGGACTCTCAAAAGGATCTGATCCTTTTGAATTTTGCACAGCCCTAGATATAATCCCTTTTGATAAAAGGGTCTTTGCTTCTGATGACAGGAGCACTGGGACTTCTGTAAATATGTTTTTATAACCCTGTACAGTCGGTGTGCACTCAGAGGAGTCCCAGCAGCTGCTGCTCTCCATACAGAGCCGCCCTGGAACTCAAGACCTTGGAAGTGGGGAAATGAAACCAAGATGTCTGTTCTCTGGAGGCCAGTCTGGTGCTCAGACCTTTAGACTTCATTGTAAGTTGCCACTGCCGACACGGACCAAAGTGTGTGACTTGTCATTATTATGCAGCGTGACAGCATTAAAAACTGATGCTAAACCTCAAAGGGAGC
>PVHP010047484.1:0-12880 GCA_004024765.1 Zapus hudsonius
AAAACGATGGCATGAGCAGAGGGCTGGACATCACCTCTGCCACAGCACTGCAAACAGCAGCAGGAAGGTGTGCCAAACACTGGCAAGGGGAAGCTGGCTTATAACCCCATAAGCCCGCCCCCAACAACACAGCTTCATCGAGGTTGTAAAACCCAAACTGCCATCAGCTGAGGATCGATCTATCAGAACACATTCAATTTTTTGTGGGGGACACTTGTATCAAACTATGACACTCAACTTGATGTCACCTGGAGCTCTTTGCCCAGATAACCCAACTAACCACTACTATTCCTTCTTCTCCTCAGGCTTTAGCAGGTCATTACAATTAAGGAGCACAAAATTTGCCCTTGCCCATCCAACTGCATCCCACGTATGACTCCAAACCATCTTCCTCCTAATCTTGGCTCACATTTCATCTCCTTTGACAAATATTCAATGACTAGTCAACAACCCAGTCCCTGCCTCTTTCCTAGTACCAGGGGATCCATCAGCCCCAAGTTCCTGAAGGTTGTAGCTGACAGACAGCCATCTTTTAGAGAGCAAGGTCTTTTCTGTGAGGCTAGGGGGAGGGTCCCAGCATAGGGCCCAGCTCCTTGAGGACCGATTCTCACCAAAAAGAGTGTCACTGGACAACAGAAGCAATACGTCCTTCTCTGCCAAGTCCCCATGAGCTAGCACAAGGTGCAAGAGCCTCCTGGATTCTTTCAAGAGGCATACCCTCCCCACTCACAACTTTCTCTTCGTGTCTTCACCCAATCCCAGCCTCTTAGGCAGGAGCATTCTCACAGAGGTCCCAGCATGACAGCTGCCACTGTGGCCCCTGGTATCCCATTCAGGGTGGGAAGGCAGGCTCACCTTCTTCAGCTGGTCATTTTCCTCCATGTATTTCTTGGCCGCCTCACTAGCACTCTCTGCCTGCTTTTTAAAGGCTTCATTGGAGGCCAGCAGTGTGGCCTGCTGGGAGATGAGAGTCACCAGGCGTCTAAGCAGGCTGCAAATGTTTAAAAAAAAGAAGAAGAAGAAGAAGAAGAAGAAGAAGTGAGAAGAGGCACGGGAACAAAGAGCCTGGCAGGAACTCCTCTTGGCTGCTACCTGCCTAGCATGCCTCCAGCCTGGACCTGGCAACACAAGAGGAAAGGTGGAGCCTGGAAGATGGCCTCTGTTATGGCCCCAAACAGCTACCTTGGACTCTGGGAAGTAACTGAGAGAGTGGTTAGAAGCAGGAGCACACCCAGACAATGGTATAACTACAGCACAAGGTCTCAGAACACCAGCATTTTCCAAAGAGAGGGCCTGGACGTGCCAGACAAGCCTCAGCACTGTTTTCCTTTCTGCGAGGCCAGGCTTGCCTCCCTAAGCGAACAATGGCGATTAATATATCTGAGCACTTCCAACATGCCAGATGAAATCCTCATAGTTACCCTATGAAGTAGTTACTACTATTGCCCTCATTTGACAGAAGGAAACCAAGGTTTGACACGATAATGTGTCCAAAGTTAAAAACCAGAGAGATGGATATGGCTGGAATTCCAACTCACATCTGTGTGACTCAAAAAACCAATATTTGGAAACCATACAACCATACTTTTTTTTTAAGGTAGGGTCTTGCTGAAGTCCAGGCTAACCTGGAATTCACTTATGTAATATCAGGGTAGCCTCAAACTCACAATGATCCTCCTACCTCTGCCTCCCGAGTCCTGGGATTAAAGACAAGTGCTAGGATTAAGGGCATGTACCACCATACCCAACCGGAAACCACAGTTTTTAACTCCTAGGTCCCAACATAAAATAGAAAGGACCCTTCTCTCCATGATGCTTCCCAAACCCATCATACAACCAGCTGCCGTTAACACAATGGTTACACAACAACACACAAATTGACACTGTCACACAGGAGACAGAAAAAGAATTGAGGAGCGATAGCTGCTCAGTGATTAAGGTGCTTGTTTACAAAGTCTGACTACCCAGGTTTGATTCCACAATACCCATGTAAAACCAGATGCAGAAAGTGGTACATGCACCTGGAGTTCATTTGCAGTGGCAGGAGGCCCTAGCATACCGATTCTCTCCTCCCTCCCTTCCCCAATCTCCTTGCAAATAAATAAGTAGAAAAAGAATTGATATTGCTCATTGGTTAAGGCGCTTGCCTGAAAAGTCTAACAACCAGGTTCCATTCCCCAGTACCCACAAAAAGCCAGATGCACAAAGTAGTACAATTACCTGGAGTTTGTTTGCAATGGTCAGAGGCCCTGGTGCATCCATTCTCTCCTCCCCTCTCCTTCACTCCCTCCCTGTCTCTCTCTGCTTGCAAATAAAACATTTTTAAAAGGGCTGGAGAGAGGGCTCAGCAGTTAAGACACTTGCCTGCAAAGTCTAAAGACCCAGGTCTGATTCCCAAGTACCCACACAAAGCCAGATGCACAAGGTGTCACATGCATCTAGAGTGTTTGCATTAGCTAGAGGCCCTGGTATGCCCATTCATATTCATTCTTCCTCTTTCTTCCCCCCTCATAAAAATTTAAAAAAATAATTGAAGCACAGGTTCCTGGTACTTGTATAAAACAGCCAAGAAGGTTGGAGAGATGGGCTAAGTGGTTAAAGGCACTTGCTTGCAAAGTCTGACAGGCTGGGTTCAATTCCCCAGTACCTTCATAAAGTCAGATGCACAAAACGGTACATGTATATGAAGTTTGTCTGCAGAGGGAAGAGGCCTCAGAGCACCCATTCCCCATTCACCTTTTTTCCTTGAAAATAAATAATTTTTTAAACAGCCAAGAGGCAAACAAATATCAGCTAAGGGAAGATGCTGATCCCTGGGCAGAGAGAATGAACTGGTGGCAGAGGATAAAAGGACTTCCTGCAGCCTCGAAAGACACTGCTCAGGCAATCAAGCAAGGAGAGCCCATCATGCCTCAAAAAGGAGCCCAAGTCCACCCAAAACACCTAGAGTCAGGCCAGCTATATGTAGAGGCCTGGGTGGAAACGAAGAAAATATGACTGGCTCCAGGGTGCTTCAACTAAAGTGCTTGCTCAGAAGAGAAGCAGCAGCTTTGATAGCCTGCTCCCAGCCAGCCTCTCTGACCCTCAAGGCATTGGCAAGTTCTGTTCATTCCCACCTGCAGCCTGGGTGGGCAGAGATTGGAAGCACAGAACAGGTGAGCACTCTTCTTGGTCCAATCTGGGACTCTACAGGACAATAGCAGAGCCCTTTCAGGAATGCACACACATGGAATGGAGGAGCCCCTGTGGCTCCTGGTTTGGGAAGAGGCTCTCAGGGGTCCTGGTGGCACAGGAAGAACCAGGCTGTTGATTCCTGGCAGAAGAGCAGAGTTTCCAGTGACATGTGCTCTCTAAAATTAGCTGTTGGGACCTCGTGGCCTAGGGCTCAGGTTTCCCTGCTTCAGCCTCCAGCTGACCACCAGCCTGCCCCCCACTGGGCTAGAGCCCTGAAAGTAGAGGGAGCTACCAAGCACCACAGGAGCCAGCGAGAAGTCAGTGGCCAGAAGGCATGGAGAAGCCAGAAAGAAAGGCAAGTGGGTCTTAGCCCCAACCCCCAGCATAGAAGCTTCCTGGCTACAGGTCCCTGTAGTGTTGAAGAGGCCCCTCCTCTAGGCTATAAATCGGGGAGGGGATAGGTGTGCCACCTGGTGGTAGAAATGGGGCCTGTGGGCACTGCTGGGACCCAGTAAAGTCAAGTTGGTAAAACCAAGGGTTACCACCACCACCAAGCCTGGCAGATGGCTGCTAGGGAGTACCTATGGCTGTCACCTTGGTTACCAAAGGAGGCCAGCCTGCTGGGGAGATGACGTACTGCCACAAAGGGATGGCAGTAGCAGTGCAACAGGGGTCCAGCTCTCCCAAGTGTTATCCCTAGTCCTTCCTTGGCTATTGAGAACCAGGATTTCCTAGAGAGACAAGGGCACCCATAGAATCTAGCAGAAAACCCTGGGCAGTGTCTGCTTGAAATTCTGGCCATGCTGGACCATAGTCCTGGTCTTTGGCTCTCATCTGTTAACAGAGCCACACACACTACCAACTAAGTTCTGGTTCCTTCTGCTGATCAACTGATGAACACTTTCTCCCCCCACCCAGGGCACCCTGGTTGGTCTCCAAAGGCACATAACTACCACTTTTGTCCCCCCCACACAATGCCTTAACAGTTCTCTTTCATACCATCTATGTTGGAGCAATGCCTCCAGCCCATCCCACAGTGATTGTGGGTCATTCTCCCTGCTGTGCTGTCTCCTGCCCTACCTACAATCTCGCCCTATCAACCTTCCTGCAATCTACATGCTTAAGCCTGTGTTCTCCCCACCCCCTCATTCCCACCCATCCCTTCTAGTCAAGGCCTGTCCTTGTCCCCAACTACCCCATCCTGTGAATACCCTTGAGTCCTCAAAGGATATGTATTCAGTAGCATCTGACACCTCCCCACACTTACTCTGTTCATTAAGGGTCTTAACACATTCATTTCTTTATTATTTAATTTATGAGAGATATAATGGGTGCACCAAGGCCTCTAGCCACTGCAAATGAACTCCAGATGTGTGTGCCACTGTGTGCACCTGGATTTATGTAGGTATTGGGCAATCAAACCCGGGTTGCAAGCTTTGCAAGCAAGTGACCTTAAGTGTTGAGCCATCTCTCCAGCCCCATTGACAGTCTTACTCTGTACCCTCAACTTTCTTTGAAGTTGGGCATGGTGGCACACACCTTTAATCCCAATACTCAGGAGGCAGAAGTAGGAGGATCTCTGTGAGGTCAAGGCTACGCTGAGACTACATAGTGAATTCCAGGTCAGCCTGAGCTAGATCAAGGCTCTATCTAGAAAAAAAAGAAACAACAAAACCAACTTTCTTCTAGCCAGCCTTATCAACTAGAGTTTTTTCCACTGTGTAGACTCATACTCAACTGCTTATTGAACATTTGCTCTCAATATTCCCACAACATTCCAATCACAGCCTGCCAAAATGGGCCTTCCCTTGCCCCATCCAGGCCAACCATAAGCGTGTCCCTGCTGTGGTGACAAGCATGTGAGCCACCTTGGACTCTGCCTTCCTTACATCTCAGTGCCTTCCCTGTCAACTCTAGACATGATAACTGCCAGTCATCCCACTGCCAGGGTTTGGTGCTTCCTCCCTACTGACATCTATACAGTATAACCATACACCCCAGAGCAGACATCCAACTGGCTGGTCCTCTAGTTGAGCCACTGTTCAGGTAATGGAAAGCCTCACCATCACTGAAACACACCTGATTCTGCATACCAGCCTCCAGGCCACCATGTCCTTCCTAGCTCAAGCAGCACCTCTCTTAAAAGAGCCTTTCCCTGTTGGGGAGGTACCCTCTGGCACTCGCACACCCCATGTTCTTGTACCTGGTGGCATCTTTCTCAATTTTTCAGTTGTCTAGCTACCATACCAGGCTATGAATACCTTCATGCCAGCACTGTACCTTTCATCTCTACACCTGTCGGTCACTTCTCCAGATGTCAGTTACCGCATGGGTCCCTGGCCCCCTGCTAAATGTGCCTCAGTCTTTCTGGCCAGCAGGAGACCTGGCTCAATCGAGGAAAGGTGAGTACACAGCCGGAGCTCTTGCAGCTGGGAGAAGTGTCTGAGCAGATCTCAAAACTTTATTTTAGCATCCAATCTTATATACAATCTAGGGATGTGTTGCACTGCCTTATCTCTTACACAAAGGGGGCTCAGTAAACAGGAACACAGCTATGGAAACTCAGCCAGCAGGAGTAAAACCTGTTAGCACTTATAAACAGGATTTAGGGCTGTCAGCCATCCCCCCCTGCCTCCTGAGGGGCACAGGTGTGCTAGGAACAAAGGCATGAGCTACCATGCTCTGGGCTCTCATCCGAATGCATATTAAAACTTAGCTCTCAGATATACAGCCAGGCTGGGTCCCAACATCCACCCTGGTAGCTGGCACAATGAAAGGGGCCTTCCAGGTGACCTCATTCCACTCCCAAGACAGGAAGCACTCCCTGACAGGTGAAAGGACATGTTCGAAGATGCTTATCAGGCCTAAACCTGCCCTTTCTTCTTGCTAAACCCATGACCAGCTGGGATCCTGGCCCTAAGGGGGGCAAAAGCAGACAGGGCACTCAGCACTCTATCTAGCAACAGAAGAGACAAAAGCAACAGAAGAGACAAAAGACAGCAATAGGAAGGTGCTAGCTCAGACCCTGTGTCAGTGAGTAAGCTGGGCTTGTGGCCGAGGTAGCAGCTGAGAAGGCACATGGGAAAAGCAATTCACTACCATGAGCTGGGGTAGACCAAAGCTCTGGCCTCCACCCCAAGCCTGTTCTCAAAGGCCCTAGCAAGGAAGACCAGGCCCTAGCCTCTGAGATGTTTTACTGCTCTCTCACACACTGGGCTACCTATCCAGATCCCACTTGATGGTAGTCAACCAGGCATTTTCCATACTGCTCTCTATGAGATGTGCCAGGCCCCCAGAACTGAGTGCAGCATACAGTATATGGACAGATTTCAGACTTCTCAGACTTTGAAAGTCCAAGCACATCAGCTTGCAGAAATCAGAAATGACAGCTGTTAGCTTATAAAGCCAGCACTCAGGAAGCTGAGGCAGGAGAATCACCATGACTTTCAGAACAGCCTGGGCTAAGAAGTGAGCTCCAGGTCAAGCAGAACTAGACTGACACCCCCACCTCAAAAAAAAAAAGTTGCTGGTTGTGGTGCATGCCTTTAATCCCAGCACTCAGGAGGCAGAGGTAGAGGATCGCTGTGAGTTTGAGGCCACCCTGCGACTACATAGTGAATTTCAGGTCAGCCTGGGCTAGAGTAAGACCCTACCTTGAAAAAAAATGAATTATGTAGCCTCTCTCCTGCCATGTTATCTTACATCATTCTCTACCCCTTAAAGATTATCCCTATTAATTTATGGAACACAGGTGAAAAACATAAGAGCCAGAGGAATTTCCTGAAGGTCTAGGGTAGTCATTAACAGAATGTCCCAAAGTCCAAATTAACTGCAATCCAAGACAGAGGCAAAGGCCCGTGAACAAAACTTAACAGAATACAGATGTGTCCTTGGCAGACAAGTACCTGAACTCAACTTAGTGTTCCTGGTAAAATGTTCTTGGACGCCAAGCCAGGCTATCATGCTTTTATAAAAGACTGAATAAACAAGGCAGGAGAAACTGAATCTCTCACTGGCCTTAAGAGAAACAGACCAAGCGCATGAAATGGAGAGAAACATGGCTCACAGGCACTTTTCTATCTACCCCAGTGAGCAAAAGGAGAAAAGCATGGGCAAAAGAGAAAATAAGGGAGGGAGCAAGTTCCAACTGAAAGTTTCCATGATGTGGCCCAGAGCAACCTCTGATGAGAAGACTCCTGTGGACATACACTGTGCATACAAACTCTTCTATATCACAGGCCCCATAACCAGTGGGAGCTTGGTGTCACAGTGCCACCTGCTGACTCCATGCTGTCACAGCCCAGAAAAGCCCCACAGTGCAGCCATGGAACACTGGGTGTTCCTACATGTCTCTGCTTTTGGAAGAATAAATGAGGTGTTTACCTTAGCCAGGGGATGCCTGGGGAAGGCTTCAAGCAAAGCAAAGTGCTAGTACCAGGTCTTCCACTGTCCCTCTCAACCTCAAGAGCCTGCAATCATGAGAATAATGAAGCCATACAGTGGGAAGGTCAAGCCAGAAATACTCAAGAGAAGGGGACATACTACTCAAGGCTCTCCAAGGAGACTCACAAGAATGGCTCATGACCCAGAGGCCAAGGAAGAGACTGGATCACATCACCAAGGATCTATGTCAAGCCTCTATACCCAAGGTGTCATGTCAGAAAGATCCTTTGACTGGAGCATGATAGACAAGATGAATGGAAAAAAGCACCTGCCTGGGTCCACACAGAAATATGGCAGCCCTTCTATGGTAGTGGTCCTATAGAAAAGAGGCTTGGAGAAGGATAAAACACATAGACTATGTCATAGGTATAGAGTTTCTGTTTGGCAGGAGGAGAGAATTCTGTAGGAAACTGCAGAGGAGCATAAAAGGTTATAACATTATTGAACTGTATACTTGAGAACATAGTTGGCTCTCATCTTTAATCCCAAAACTCAGGAGGCTAACGGAGGAGGATGGTTGTGAGTTTGAGGTCTGCCTGAGCTAGATTAAGACCCTGCCTCAAAAAAAGAAAACTTCACAGGACTAAGTCACATGGGAAGAGAAAGGGCAGAGCACTCCAGGCTAAGAGACAGGGTTGAGGCAGTGGTTTTTCAAACATGGCACATGTAGCAGTTACTTTCTCATTTCTGTGACAAAATACCGAAAGCAACTTATGGAAGAAAAGGGTTTGTTTCAAGGGAAAGCCTTCAGGCCAGGGAAAGCATGGTAGGAGCAGACAGCTGGTGTCATATCTTCATATCACATCAGGCAGCATGGAAGTAGAAAACACAACAGCATCAAGCAGGGCTGGACAGCATCACCTCAAAGTCTGCCTCCAGTGACATACTTCCTCTAGCACCACTCCACCTCTTAAAGTTCCATAAACTTCACAAACACCACCACCAATTGGGGATTAAGTAGTCAAACACATGAATCTATGGGGGGCATGTTATATGTAAATCACCATAGCATGTGTCACTAAAAAAAGGAACCAAAATATTTAAGAAGTAGGAATGTAGACCAAGTCTTAAGTTGACAGGTGACAGGCAGGCAAAACCCAGTGTTTTTTGTCTCTGAAGCCTGGACTCTTCCTACTACCCCTAGCCATTATTAACAGCAACAGACTACCATGGGGGTGTCAGGCTACTTCCTATGTGTCCTAACCCTGCCCTAGGAAAACCCAGTATCACCCTTCAGGCTTTTCCCTGGACCAGATTCTCTCTCACCACTGGCACTCCATCTTCCTCCATCTTGCTTCCCCCTACCCCTTGCTTCCCTTTGGCAACTCCCAGACCTTTCTTCCCTTCTCCGATGCACTCTCTATCCTGTCTGCCTGTGCTGCATCCTCCCAGACATGCCCTCCTAGTGTATTCTGCTGGACCTTTTCCTATGAGTTCATGGGCTGCTCCCAGAGGCTCACCCTGACTTCATTTGCCTACTTATAAAGCTGCCTGCAGAGTTCCCTTTCCAGCAGATGACCAGGTCTTCACATTCAGTATGCTCAGCAGAACCTCCCAGTCACCAGTTTCTCAGACAAGCCTCTTTCCCCAATCCTACTGCCACTGACCTGGTCCATGCCACTAGCATCTCTTATGATGACCTTTCACACTTCTAGATCTCCTACTCTACTCCATCCCATACGCCCCTCAAAATCGTAATCTATGATGCTGAGCAGAACACTACAGAAATATTTGACTTTTCACCACCCACAGAAGTTTTGAACTCAGACTCTGCCCTTCCTAACCCATCTATGCTACCCTATCAGCCTGGACCCGTACATGTCCAGCTTTTCCCAGTGAAATATGCAACAACATAGAAGGGAAAGTGACAGACAATGATAGCACAGACATCCTGAACAAGACCAAGAGGCCCAAATAAAGTTGGACTAGATAAGGCATAGAAAAAAATGGCAATTGAAAGATGTTTCCCACTATGTATATAAAAAAATAGGGCCAACAGGCTTTACGTCTACCAGTGGAGAATTGATACACACAAAAATGCTTGGAGAGGTAAATGATGAGTTGTCCTGGAAAACATTTGCAATTAACTCAAAATTTCAAGTGATAATAGGTGACATGGTTTTTCAGAACTAGGTGGATAGTGGGAGGGGGGAGTGATACAGTGCATGAATCAAAGGCCTCTGATTTACTCTGTTTCTTCCTTGCACTGTTATTGTAAAAATTTATTATATGCATGGAACATAGGATACTTAGCAAGTGGTAGAAAAGTCTGGAAGGAATATGACAAAGGTATATGTCTAAAATGGATTTTAGCCAGAAATGGTGGTTCATGCTTATAATTCAAGAACTCAGGAGGCTGAGGTCAAAGGATCACTGTGGGTTCAAGGTCAGCATGTGCTATATGGCAAGAACCTGTCTCAAAAAAAAGTCAAGGCTAGGGAGAAGATAGATCAGTGGGCAAGCATAAGGACAGTTTGATCCCCAGCACCCACATAAAAAGCTAATGTAGCTGCACACATCAGTAACCCCAGCTCTGAGTGGGGAGCAAATAAGAAGAACTGCTAGGGCTTACTGGTCAGGCAGTCTAACTGAAAAAAATGGGGAGCTCCAGATTCAGTGAGATTTTGTCTCAAAAAAAATAAGGCAGAAAAAAAAAGATAAAGCAGAAGAGTGACATCTCTAGCCTTTGTACACAAGTGCATGGGGCACATGCATCCTCGAAAGCACGTGCATATACCACATGTGCGTGCACACACCACACATACTATATACATACACACCAAAAAAAGTGGTTATAGCAGCATTTCAGAAAACTTACTTTCCTATTTGTGCTTTTTTAAAAAGCCTCATATGGCCTGGGGAAGGGTACAGCAGTGGCAGAGCACTTGCATAATATGCACAGGGCCCTGGGTTCAGTTCCCAACACAGAAAAAAAAGCCTCCTCTTCCTCTAATAAATATGTGCTGCCAGATTACTTCTTTATCTTAGATATATAAAAGGATTAAGAGATTTGAGTCATTAAATGATTTTTCTTATGTTTTTTGAGGCAGGGTCTCACGCTTGTCCAGGTTGACCAGGAACTTACTCAGTAGCACCAAGCTAGCCCTGAACTCATGGTGATCCTCTTACCTCAGCCTCCCCCAAGTGCTGGGATCAAAGGTGTGTGCCACCACACCTGGCTTATAGTCATTAAACTCTTAAAACCAAGACTCATAAAGGGGATAAACAGGGAGGTTGTTTAACTCACTGACTATGCAGACCTCTCCTACCAAAAAGGTAATGACTATTCAGGAAAAGAACAGCCCATTAGGTGATCTTCAGCAAGCGCCCATCCAGTACTAAGTTTCAACCATTACAAAGAACCAAGCATCTGAACCAGGTCTGGAACAAGGCATGGGGCTCCTCTGAGCATGCCCTTCTCTATTTATAAAAACCCACCTAATATAAAAAGTAATTAAAGTACTCAATGCTTTCAACTAGCACAACGGGCAATGTCATTTGGCTGGCTAGTGTTCTAGATAAGCTTTTAACAGATGAGAATACGAGGTAAGAAAGCAGGTAGCTTATTTAAAGCTACACAGCTACTGAAAGGGCTGCATGGATGTAGGAACACAAACCTCCTGACTTCTGCACACCTGAGTGTGATTATCTTGGTGGGGTGATGATGTGTGTTGTTCAGCTAGGCCCCCACAGAATCTGGGCATACCTCTGCTTTGATTCAAATGCAGCAGCACACTAAGGGCTACTGATATGCTGAGAAGTCACTATACTACCATATTCACCTTTCTATGGGAAAAATCCAGAAATGTCCTATACAATAATGTTCCAAGGTTTCCTAAAAGCACAACAATTCTCATAAAGCAACTGAACAGCCCAGCAAGGAGAGTTAACACTCTTGATCTTTCACGTGGGCATACATACAGCTATCAACCACCAAGAATATGTATAAGAGGGGCTGACAGGGAAAAGGCTTAGAAGGTAAGAGTGCTTCCCACACAAGCATAAGAGCCTAAGAGGGCCTGATTCACTGAGTTCAATTCCTCAGCACCCACAAAAACAGCTGGATGTGGCCACAAATGCTTGTAACCCTAGTCCTGTGGGGAACAAAGACCAAAGAGTCACTGGAGCTTGCTGGTCAGATAGTCTGACCAAACGATGACTACTCCAAGCTTAGTGATAGACCTTTGTCTCAAGAAAACATGCAGATGAGTGATAAAGGAAGAACACCCAATGTTTTCCTCTGGCCTCTACGCACCCATGTTGATTTTCATACACACACACACACTCCCTGTATATGCAAAAAAAGAGAAAAAAATGTATGTAAGAGTCAGACAGAAAGGGACTGGAGAGATGGATGGCTCAGTGGTTAAAATCATGTGCTTGCAAAGTCTGCAAGCCTGGGTTCAATTCCCCAGTACCTACATAAAGCCAGATGCACAAAATGACACATGCATCTGGAGTTCATTTGCAGCAGCAAGAGGCCCTGGCATTCCCATGTTCATATTCATTATTATTTTATCTGTCTCCCCATCCCAAGAAATAAATAAGATAAATCACCAGGAAAGGTGGTGCACACCTATAATCCCAGTACCTGGAAGGATGCCTGGATTACATAGAAAGTTCATAGCCAGCCTAATCTATATAGTGAGACCATTTGATAAGCAAACAATAAATAGCTATTAAATGAGCCTGTTTAGTGCTGAAGAGATGGCTCCATGGTTAAGATACTTGCCTGCAAAGCCTAATAACCCAAGTTTGATTCTCTAGTACCCACATAAAGCCAGATGCTCAAAGTGGCATATGCATCTGGAGTTTGTACAGTGGCTGGAGGCCCTGGTGTACCCATTCTCTCTTCCTAGCTCCCTTTTCTCTATCTCTGCTTGCAAATAAATAAATAAATAAATAAATAAATAAATAAATAAATAAATATTTTTAATGTGCCTATTTAAAGGGACACATACAAGACGGCATGCAGAACAAAAACAAAGGATTAGGCTATAGGAGGGATTCACCTATTTTTACTATCAAGGACAACAGCATGTGTTGACAGATGTGAGAACACACTTCAAAGAGAAAGTGCTGGGCTGGAGAGATGGCTCAGTGGTTAAGGCACTTGCCTCCAGTGCCTAAGGCCCTGGGTTCAATTCCCCAGTACCCACATAAACCAGACCCACAAGGTGGTGGCCCTGATGCACTCTCTCTCTCTCTTTCTTCTCTCTCTGTATCTGTCTGTATCTCTCTGCTTGAAAATGAATAAATAAAA
>PVHP010047485.1:0-12871 GCA_004024765.1 Zapus hudsonius
TGGTTTTTAAACGTGAGCCTTCCTGAGATAAATTTTACAGTTTAAGGCAGAGTTTAAGTAAAGGAGCATCACATTGTATATGCAAACATTGGTGTTAAAACGAAAAATTTCCTGTGTATGTTCTATCAAATTTCTTCTGCAGTTAAAGAGTGTGTCCTTCACAATCAACAGTTCCAGACAAATGATTGTTTTGAAATCAATGAGTTAATTTGCTTGAAGTATGACTTGTGTGAGAGAAATTTGGGAATGGTTTGGGCCAGTAGAAACAAGAAAGTTTTTTGGATGAGGTTGGTGCTTATGTAGCATTTCATTTACATTTTTTGTGTGAGATATTTGAAATTAATCATCTGATCTTCAAATATGAATTACAAACTAAGGATAATCCTCTGTGAAAGGAATTTTTTATTCAAGGATCTGAAAGGAAGTGTTCTACTTCACAAGCATCTGTTCTTTCCCTTGCATGCCAGCCTCTAATGGTCATTTTTCTCTCTACTTTTAGGAGTCTGAAGTTGTTGGAATTCACTGATAAATGAAATTAGGTTGTAATTTTCTTTCTCTGTCTATCTAATTTCATGTAACATAATGTACTCTATGTTCATTTCAATTTTCACAATGACAGAATGTCTTATTTTCTAATGCAACTAGTATTTCACTGTATAAAAATAAGCCATTTTCTCTATCCATTCCTTTTTTATTGTGTTTACTCCATGTCCTTATTATGGGAATACTATATGTGAAAATCTACTGGTTAAGGAAGGAAATGAAGGCAAACACCAGGGATGTATTTAGTGTGTGTGTGTGGGGGGTGTGCATATGTGTGTGATCACCTGAATATAATTTTGAGAACATATAGTATCCACCCAAATTTTAGAACACTCTTTAAAATGCTTATATCAAAAATTCAAAGCAAATAAATTCCTTCAATTTAGTACAATCAGTAGGTCTTATTCGAAGCCCATGATAGATGATTACATTCAACAGCAACTTAACCTTGAAATGAAATTTCAGAGGAAAGAAAATAGCTTTTCATATAATGAATAGCAATCAAGAAAGCACTGACCAATGAAAAATTATTATATTTTTGATGGACAGTTTGTAAAGTAGATTAAGGTATTTTCTTTAAACATGTAAAGAGATCTCAAGATGTAAAAGAATCATTATGCTTGTTATCATAAATCTGAACATTTTAGATGATGATTGTGGACTAGAGCATATAGAAAATTCATGTTAATTTATCTTGGGGACCTTTTCTTAAGATTGATTGGATAAAGAAATACATAGTAGCCAAAACCAGGATTCCAGTTGAAGTTAAAATATAAAATCAGGGTACATGATATAAAAAAGAAATAAAACTACAGAAAGAGAATTATGAAAGGTCCAATTGAAACTAGACATTCTTTGGAAGTAGTTGTTACAACATTAGCTTTATGGAAATGATTGTTTTGTCAATACTGAAATGATTGACAGATTCATGATTAGAGGGACAAGGCAGTGCAATTATAGAATCGTTGACCGTGGAATCCAGTTTCAAAATGCTAGTAAGTTTTTATTCACAGCATTGCTATTTAAGATAAAATAAACTATGTAAAGCATGGATGCCACATTTTAGTTATCAATGTTAACATATGATAAAGTCAAAACCCACTGTATTTTCCAAGAGAAAAGGTGAAAGAATTATTATTGCTGCATAGTTTTGACTGAAAAATTCTTGAATGTTATTGGTGAGTCACAGCTTTAAAATTTCTACTTGTTAATATTTCAGTGAAGGAATTTACTCAATTCTAATCTTTTAACACATATATTAACATCTTTTCTGATGATGGTTTAAAATTAGATCATACCACAATGTTTAGTGTTAGAAATGCTTCTGAATAGTTTTTTTTTTTAATTTTAAGTTTATTTAGTAATTATTTGTGTCATGAAATATAGCATAGCCAAAGTTAGTGATTCAGGCAAAATTATAATGCAAAATGGTTATACATATAGAAAAAAATAATGCTGAATGTGTAAATCAATACAATTAAATACATTCAAAGGAAAGTATCCCTTCAAAACTCCATGAAAGAAAACACAAAATAAAAGCACTGCAACATATATTGTATAGTTAGCAAATTTACCCATGAGGCTAGAGAATGACCTTTCACTCCATTATATTTTAAAAGTTCAATTGTCAAAGGAGCTTATTTTGGTCTTTGTAAGTTTGCAGGCACATTTAATTTTGCTATGGTGTTTAAAGTTGGTACACATGAAGAATGAAAACACTGAGAATTTTGCCATAGAGACTGTAAAACACAGTGATGATTTTTCTCAAACTAAATGATATTATTTTCTTTAAAAGTTAGGACATAAAGGTTTTATTTAACTCTGGGATGAGCTCCCAGAAAGTATCAGGGAAGGCTGGGTGGGAAGTGGATCAACAGGGTCCATCCATGATATTGCTACTTCCACATTGATTGCAAATTTCCCCTATGTCTAACCTATGGTTTCTAGTTGAATTTAATCAAAGCTGAATTTTCTTCATTCTACAAGATGGATTTCTTGCAGTCTTGCTCCAAGTTAGCTAAATTTAGGCTTTCAGGGTCCCACAGAGGTGACTTTGGAATATTAACTTTCTTGATTGAAATTCAGATATTCTAAAAAAATACATTTTACTCTGAACCCCCCCTTACACACACACCAGAAAACTTATAAAGATGTGAGTGACAAGAGAAAAGGAAATATGTGTAATTAAATGTTTTTAAAAGTCAAAGGAAAATGTTCCGGGAATAAGAAATAGGAAAAAGCCAGTGTATAGTTTCACACTGAGACTCAGACCCCATCTGAAACACGAACACAATCTGCTTTATAACCTAGAGGATTGATCAACTGTACAGAAGTCACTGAAATTGTAACATTTTCCATGGCTGCTTTACATTTAAACCATAAAAATTACTAGCATTAATTTTTCATCAAAACGTAGTCCAAATTTTGACTCATGTTTATCAAATCCTGGAAGTGTCATTGCGTTTACTTCAGATGTGTTGTCATCTCTCTCAGTCTGAGTATATTTTCTAAGTGATGCCGCTGAAGAATGAAGGACTTTCCAAATGATCACTTTCCATAGGGTCCCGATAGGTTGAATAGTATTGTGAATCAACATGGTAATTGAACATATTTATGGGGTACTATGTAGCATTAATAGTCACAAGACACATTTCCAAAAAAAAGTCTTAAACCAATCAGATAATACAATCTCAGGAAAGCCATTTACCCGCTCTAGTAGGTATATTGTGACTAGAGAGCATTTATGTATATATTTATAAAGTAACAATATGATATCTGGAGTATGGAAAAATGCTTTATTAAATAAATCCATTGACTAAACTTATCTTTAAATCTTCACCCCATATTATGTGCAATTTTACAAAAGAAAAATAATTATAGCTATAATATGTCTTCATAAAATCATTTAATACTACACCTAGAATCATTTTTGTCACCAATAGTGATTTTTTTCGGTGTTGGTGCTGGTGTTGATGATAGTTTATGTGAAATATTTTCCATCACTGTGACTGAAATGCCTAAGATTTTCTAGGGAGAAATATATATATATATATATATATATATATATATATATATATATATATATATATATATATATATATATATTAATTTATTTTTTTTTCTTTATTGTTCATAATAAGTTACATTGTTTAGTGGGCCAACCATGAGTTGTTATCCCCAATTCCCCATCCCCATCCCCAGTCAGCTGGATATCCTCCTCCGTGGGCCATCTGGATCAGTCCCTGTGGCAGGGGACCATGGATAGCCCAGTCTTCAGCCGGGTTCTCATGACCCAAGAGTGTTGTTACTGAGGGGTGCCAAGTCTCTGCTATTCTCCCCCACCAGGGCTCTCACACTCTTTCCGCCCCCCTCTTCCACTCAGTTCCCTGAGTCGTGGTGGGCGAGTATTGAGGCTGCTATGGTGTTGTGAACTTAGGGTTTTTTGTGTCGAGATTCGTTGGTTTCTGTCACACTGGCTTATCCTTTGTTGATTGAACGGCTATGGCTGTGGGTCTGAGAGATGGCTAAGTGGTCAAAGGCGGTTGCTTGCAAAGGCTGCTGGCTGTAACTCAATTCCCAGCAGCCATGCCAAGCTGGATGCCAAGTGCTGCATGCTTCTGTGATGGGAAGCCTTACAAGAGAAGGGGAGCTGGGAGAATCTGAAGCTCACCCGCCAGCTATGCCATCTGGCAGTCTCCAAGAAGATGCTGCACACACCCAAAAGTTGTCCTTCCTTAGAGCTCCTCAAGCATGCCATGGCGTATCACCCCCCCCCCCCACCAACACACACTCTAAATAGGACAAGTTTAACAGTTAGGAGCATGGGTAACATTAGATTTAACAGCATGGACATATTTGAAATCTATGATAAAATGACTGCATAGCATTGTTTCAAAATGTGTAAAGGCAGAAAACATGTTTAACTAATATATTAATTAGAATATAATCCATGCTTTAAATGACATGAAATGGATTTGTTTCTTTTATATTCATATAAAATATATGAATGCAGCATTATTTCATATGATGACTGAGTTCAGTGTTATTTATAGTTAACTGAGACTTACATTTTATAAATATGCGATTGTTAAATTCTGAATGACAATGAATTTTAAAATAATTGATCAACATAGAATTTCAAGTTGATACATGGATTTTTGAATCATCATGAAGAAAAAAAACTGACACTTGATGAGATAACTCTTTCTTAGTTGATTTCTGACAGTGGCATGCACACTTGCATTCTCAGAAGAAATCATTGGCTTCATTGTTGAGATGAGGAAACAACTCTCTAAGCACACTATTGTTAAGTCTTATTGTCCACGGGAAATGCAAGGGGAAGTGCCATCCAGCAAGCGCTTTCCCAGAGTAGGATTTCTTCTGGAGAGGGAGAGATAATAATACCCTTTCACTCAGAGACGCTTATAGTTGTCACCTTCAAATACAGCAAGAAACACAGATGTATAAAGGAGAAACCTCTCTAGTGCTTTAAGTAAATCGAAAATCATGAATAAATGAGTCCTTGATTGCATTCATGAGCCAAAAGTGAAAGTAACAATGCTGTTCTAAGATAAAGTCCTTAAAGTGCCACTTCAATGGAATATCAGTAAAATGACAGGGTCAGAGCAGGTTCTGGCGGACTTGTTTAAAAGTTATATTAGAAGTTGCTATGGCTATAGAATTCTCTATGATTATGTGTTCCATGCTTTGTCCTGGAAAGTTGTGCTTGAAAACTAAAACATACATGAAAGCCAAATAGAGATGACATACAACATGATAAAAAAGAACCCTAATGTTTTCTTTCAATGAAAACGTTCATTTGTTGGTCTATGAAGATGACTCAGCAGATAAAGTGCTTGCTGTTCAAGCATGGGCACCTGCGTTCAGATCTCAGCACTCAGTTAATGGCAGGTGGGTGTAGCAGCCCAGGTGAAACCCGGAGCTCTCTAGACAGAGACCAAAGACATCTCGAGAAGCTGAGTAGACTCCCAAATCTGCCAGCCCTGCTTCACATGAGAGACCCTGCCTCAGTAAGGTGGAGAGTGAGCAAGGAAAACATTCAACATAAACCTTTTGCTTTCAGAAACATGCACATACATGTGAACACATACCATATATATACCTGCATATATTCCATGAATACATACATATTCAAAATACTTACAATTTTTGATGGCTTTATTAAATTAGTATTTTCAGATTGGAAACTTTAATGAATTTTTTAAATATTTTTAAACTTCAAAATAGACTGAAGAGATTTTTATGTCATTTTTTTCATATTAGAAGACTATTCCATTCCTATGCATACAATGGATAATTCTCTCCATACATATTTGGATCAAAGTGTGCATTTCACATAAACTTATGAAACACAATTTGTTTAATTCAGAATTTCAAAACCACTGTGTTCCAAATTTTAATAATGATGATAATTATAAAAATTCTGAGCCCTGTGGTTATAATATTCTGTATTTAACAATAACCCTGTGCCTATAAAGCTTAAACAGTTTAGTAGGTGTTGTATTCAGCTTTCTAGGTGCTGCACAGAAAGAACCCAAGCAAAGGCAGCTTGTTGAGGAAAGGTTTACAGACACCAGGGAAGACTCCATCCTGGTAGGGAAAACAATGGCATGAGCAGAGGGGTGGACATCACCTCTGCCACAGCACTGTAAACAGTGGCAGGAAGGTGTGCCAAATACTGGCAAGGAAAAGCTGGCATAAAACCCCATAAACCCACCCCGACAACAAAGCTCCAGCGAGGTTGTAAAACCTAAACTGCCATCAGATGAGGATCTATCAATCAGAACACATTCATTTGTTTGTGGGGGACACCTGGATTAAACCATGACACCAGGAAAGGTAGTATGTTTTCTCTAATACATAATACTGAGAATATTGGATATGTTTATATCCAAGAATATAAAGGAAAGATTAAAGGGGAAATGTATATAGAAAACTGACATCTGAATGCTCTTTGTATTTGCTTGGATATATTAACTTCATATATGCATGGACACATACATATATTTTCTAAATTTTTCTAAAAGTGTATGACACATTTTGTAACATAGCATATATATTGTTTTTTCTGTACTCATTCAAAAAGATTAAAATTTAATTTAATTTCAAACAGCACCTAAAACACACAGATTTACAGTAGATATATTGTTTTACACTAACCAAGGAGTATATTAAATATGTTCAGTCAACACAACCACTTATTTTGTTTAAAGTATTTTGTTGAGACTTTAGAATTTGTCTTTGTGTACATCCCAATAAATTCACATTTAACCAGAATAATTTGTGGTATGAAAGAAACTACAAAATTGCCGAGTCAATTTTGAAATCTCATGTCAGAACACAAATTATTTTATTGATTTCATTGTAATTTTAAGTTTCTCTGATGTGTGTATAGTGATTACTAAGTAAAGCACAATTATTACTCTAAGTCCTGTAACTAGAATGAGATAAAGTGAAGTATTGAAGATTCTCCTTCAAGGAAGGTAGGCTACAAAGTAAGAATTCATGTTTCAAAAGTTCCTGAACTTTGAGAGATTCCGCATACTTAAGATCATAAAAATTAAGCAAAATATTACTAATTTATGCTTGTATTTACTTTATTAATTTAACATTAAAATTTAGTTGTGAACATGGACATATGATTTCCATATGACATTGTGGTTGTAAATGAGTTTCATTTTCTCAACTAATTATGACAAACGCATTGACCAATATGACTACAGATGTCAGAGAACAACTAGTAGTTGGGGCTGAGCTCGGAAGTCCTCTCTACTTTATTGTCTTCTTTCTTGGGCAAACTGCTTCAACTATAACATGGATGAAAAATTGCCCAATAAGAGGATCTTTGAGTTTGATATATGCCAAAGAGCATCCTTTCTTTAAAACAATTCCTTCAAGGACTTTGATTCAATCTGCTGGTACCTTAGGTCTGAGTCGAAAGCAGCCTGAATCCCTAAATACGGAAAATTCCAAAGAAATAGCAAAGAGACATATTTACGAACTGCCCTGGAGTTACAGGGCCATAACTATAGACAATAGCAACCAGGTGACATAGCTCAGGGTGGGGAGGGATGGGGTGGGGTGTTGGTGGAGTGCTGGGGTCTGGAATATTAATTAATTGATCATCCCTTTACTGTCTGAATATACGTGTTGAGTTTTTATGATAGAAAAATAATAAAAAGGGAAGTCTTTCCAATGAACTAGATGTTGGAGATAAAAATGTTTTGTTTCATATTTATTTGACCGTGCCTTTTGATTTGGCTCAGTTTTTTTCCTAATTTATAAAAATTGAGAATAAGAATTCTTTATATAGTCAAAGAGCTATGTCCATTTCTATAAATACTTCACCTGTACAAAAGAGGGATTTTATATTCCATTTGTAACTATTTTCTTTAATTCATTGCAGAATTAGGAGTAGAAGATCAGTACTTTGAGAATATTTCAAACATATTTATTAGTAATTTATATAGGTAAGACCAAACACTAGTTTTGTAGCAGCAAATATTCAACAGAAGACAAAGTTAGCAAATTCTGATGCTGAATAATTAAATTAAATTAAACTTTAAATTAAGATAATCTTTATTATTATATGGTTTTGAATTTTGATGAGTATATATAATAAGATAAAGATAGAAAACCCATTATTACAACTGCCTATTTTTTAAATATTAAGGATAATTAAAACACAAATTAAGTATAAATAAATTAATTAGTAAGTTATAAATGAACCAATCATGAATTATGTTGAACTAACTCTCTAATAATTAGAAAAACAATTCATTATGGTTTACATTAGCCATTCATTGATTCAAGGTAGTGATGGGAAATGACCTTGTACATAAAAGTTGCATAGGTAAATCATTAACAAAGCAGGGGAATTTCTACAAATGACTTAATTAAAGTAATTATGATAATATAAAGGAATAAACCCATTTACTTTAGTGTTTTACAAGTATGAGGAATAAGATTAAAAAACCATATTATGAAGACTTATGGAAATCACTTGTATCATCAAATAAAGTGTGTGGTTTAAGGATAAAAATATCATTCTTATATATTACTGTATAAACCTTAATAAACTGTTTCTATAAATTCTTTATAAATTTAAGATAAAACAATAAATGATATTATAAAGCTTTTGACATAAATATACTTACATTAGAGCTATGTTACTTCTCTCAATAAAAATCTGTAAACTGAATTTAATCATGTTTCCAGTTAATATTCATCATGTTTAGACTAAAAGAAAGTTTTGACTTCTGTTTATAAATAGGCCAGACAAATTTTAATAAGGTACTGAAATATATTTTTAATACTTTATTTATATATTTTCAAGAAGAAAGAGAGAGAGAGAGACAGAGAGAGAGAGTATTGCTGCTTCAAGGCCAATAGCCATTGCATACAAAGTCCAGATGTATAGGCTGCTTTGTGGAACTGGCTTTACATGTGTATTGGGGAATCGAACCCCATCATATGTCTTTGCAGGAGAGCTCCTTACCTGCTGGGACATCCCTCCAGCCCTGGTCATAAGTTTTAAGATGTATATTTCATCAATGATAAATGAAACTTTTTGTGTTTGATATATTGTATCAAATATGTTTGATTAGGGCTTCCCCTTTAGTGAATTATTTGTAAATGTTTTAAATTTAAAAGCATTGGCAAGATTTTAATATATACATCATAAAGTATAAAATAATTTTAAATGAGAATGTGCACAAGTTTTAAAGTCTTGGAAATCTTCTAATTAAGGTGTAAGCTCTATGGTGTTTTGCAGTAGAAATCGTACTTTGTCTTACAAAGCTCATGGTTGCCATAGCAACTTTACTTAAACATTTTATATACCGTTCTTACATGAATATTAAGTCTAGCAATGCAATTGAATACTATGAGATGTCCTTTCTATATTAAAACCACGGGGTAAACCTCATTTCTCTATATGAGAAGGTACCCTTTAATCTTGGAATTTGGAACTGTGGTGTGCTTAGGCCTTAAAGAACAAATAAAAGTATGCAACTCTTTTGAGAATTACAATGTTTGCTTGACTATTTAAGGTTAATGAATGTGCCTGATGACAGCTGAAAAGAAAGTCAAAAATATTTTGTCCTTACCAATATCTATGGTTGGTAGATTTTTTAATGATTTCCATTCTGACTGGAGTAAGATGGAATCCTTACTTTTACACAGTAAACTCTTGAGGAAACTGGAGGTATCATCTGCTAAGATGTCCCCTGACGAGAGTGGGAGGAAGCCTAACCACAAGACAAGTGGCTCTGGCCTATAACACCCTGTTCCATGAATTGGTCACTTCCCACACTGAGCTGTTGATAAAAGAGAAACAAGAGGTCCCCAAAACAAGACAGTATTATGTCAAAGCTCCAATTACCCACCATATGCAAAAGAAAAGACCCTATTGCTGAAGATAGCACAGACTGCTGTCACAAATCACCTAGAGACCTACAGACCAGGATGTAGTTATTTTCTTTATCATATATATATATATATATATTGAAATTAAGCTGAATAAAGCATGCTCTTCCACCTGGCAAGGTTCTGTTGAATAGAAAAGCACTACTTTGTGGTCATCAATTTTCAAACTTCTAATAATATCACAATATGGCCTTTGAAAAAGTTATTTGAAAAATTCTTCCCTCTAATGTTCATGGAATAAAAACAATAAATTGACATTTGTAAAAATGTATTTTGTGCTTTTTTTATCCAGTGTATTTAGACTAAAGAGGTGGCAGCATTTGAGAAAATCTGAAAAAAAAATATTTGCATAAGAGCAAGGAGGATTTCCCAATTGCATATTTAAGCATAGTTATGATCTGAAAATTCTAACCACCATTTTACTTTCCAAATAATTAATGTTTCCCTGTGATTTTAATTTTGTAGAATAAAATGGCAACTAATAAAGTGTATTTGGCTAAGGAAGCAAAATTATTGTACTTCAGTGCAGCAAGAGACACTGTTAATGTTTCTTTCTTTGACAACGGGGCTGACATTGGTGTGGGCCAGTTCAGATGTTCTGTCACCTCGATGTTTCCTGTAGCTCACAATTTGGAAACAGAATGTGCCCAAAACTGAATAAACATGATTTCTTCCTAGGATAATCCTCAGGCAATTTATACTGAGATGAAATTCAAATGAGAGATGATTTCAAGTCTAACTCAGCATGAATAATAATGCTGACACCACTGATTTGTTTTACATACGTATTTTTAAAATTCATACACATGTTCAATAGGTCTACATTTTGTAGCTATACATTCTGTGTGAAAGGCAGAAATTGTCTAGTATTTGTGAATTAATCCATGCTATTTTAAGCTTGATATCCTACTTATTAAATGTAAGCTACAGGTTTATTCCTCTTAAAATAAAAAATGGACGAGATGACATTCAATTTATAACATTTGTGTAAAAGAATGAAAATCTAATTCCTCAAAATGTGAACATATATTTCTTCAAATTGAGTTTTATAATGGACATTGATATTGCACTCTTAAATGGCTAATTTACAATAATATGAAAAGGCTATTATTTTTTATTCTTGACCAAAAATGATAACAAATCAAATATTGTTTATTTTCAGGTGAACATGGGAAAAGGTAAAATTTCATTTCCTGTGAGGAAAATCATAATCCTTAAATATATATTAACTTTTTAATAGTTCAACATAGTATTTGGTTCCAAAATATTTTCACTTCCTCATCTCTGAGACCTGTAAATTTTACCTTACACATGTAACAGAAGTAAGGATTTTGAGAAGGAGAGTTTGCCCTGTGTTACAAAGTGGCTCATTTATACTGCCATGCATGTCCTAAGAGAAGTCAGAAGATTTGGGGTAGGCAAAGGATGCAGCAATGGTAGTGAGTCCTAGGCTAGAATGCTGCCTTCAGCAGGAGTGAGAGGAGACAAGAGTTGCAATCTGAAACCCACCAAGTACATCAACTGGCCTGGATCATGGTTTCCATCCAGTGACTATCTGTTAATTCACTGAATTTCTGGAGCTAGGGGCAAACAGTCTGTTGTTTTATGCTGCCACAATGTGGGAATTTGTTATAAAGCCTTTCGAAACAAAAGCATGTCCTTATTTAAAAACAAATAAAGAAATTATATACATTTTTTTAATTTTTAATGATGGTTCTTGCTCTACCCCAAGTTGAC
The DNA here is from genome assembly GCA_004024765.1 of Zapus hudsonius. NCBI lineage: Eukaryota > Metazoa > Chordata > Mammalia > Rodentia > Dipodidae > Zapus > Zapus hudsonius. The sequence continues at coordinate 11,728 of PVHP010047485.1, forward strand.
CCAGAATTCACTATGTAGTCTCAGGATGGTCTTTAATGCTCTGAGATACTTCTACCACTGCCTCCCAAGTGCTGGGATTAAAGGTGTGCACCACCAGGCCTGGCTAGAAATATATATTTTCTTAAGATAAAGAGCAAATTTGGGTGTTTATTTTGTATTTTGTTTATCCTAATTTATCAAGAAGTAACCAGGTTTCTCCTTAGAACACTGGAATATCACTCAGAGAGCATCATTACTTTTGTAACTGTTCTCTAATTAAATTGGGTTATTTGATTTCCTGAAATACTCCATACCTTCATTTAAAGCATGAGACAGAATAACAAAATGTGCTATAGTTATATAATATCAAAATGATAAAGTCAATATACAGATCTCCTAAAGCACAAATCATCCTCAATGGGGAACGACTCAAGGAGTTCCCCCTCAATTCAGGAACAAGACAGGGATGTCCACTCTCACCACTACTATTTAACATAGTGCTCGAGGTTCTAGCCCAAGCTATAAGACAAGAGAATAGCATAAAAGGGATACAAATAGGAGAAGAAGAAGTCAAACTATCCCTCTTTGCAGATGACATGACCTTATATATATCAGATCCAAAGAACAGTACTAGTAATCTCCTGAAGGTGATCAATGCCTTCAGCAGAGTGGCAGATACAAAATTAACACACAAAAATCAGTAGCCTTTCTATATACAGAAGACAAGCACTCGGAAAAAGACATCAGAGAAACTGTCCCGTTCTCTATATCCTCAAATAAAATTAAATACTTGGGAATATCACTAACCAAGGTAGTGAAAGACTTATATAAGGAAAATATTGAAACGCTCAAAAGGGAAATAGAGGAGGATGTGACGAGATGGAAAGACATTCCATGCTCATGGTTAGGGAGAATCATTATAGTAAAAATGGCAATCCTGCCAAAAGCAATCTACAGATTCAACGCATGCCAATAAAAATACCAACCTCCTTCTTCACAGACATTGAAAAAATAATCTCCAAATTTATTTGGAACGGTAAGAGACCTCGAATAGCTAAAACTATTCTGAGCAGGAAAAATTATGCAGGAGGTATCACCATACCGGACTTTAAAACATACTACAAAGCCATAGTAACTAAAACAGCATGGTATTGGCAGAAAAACA
>PVHP010047486.1:0-11789 GCA_004024765.1 Zapus hudsonius
AAAAAAATTTGATCCTCCATGACTCTAATGATTGTCTTTTCTCTTTTACTCACAATTTCAAAATCTTACACTGGTTTCCAAAAAATATAATAAGGATCCTTTTACCTTGGTATTTTTTTTCAAGCATGTTTTATTCACTCATATGGTTTTGAACTGGCATCTATGTACAGGTAATGCAGTTAAGAACTATATAGTGTCTATTCATACTATTCTTCATCAGGGTATTTGCAAAGAATAAATGACATATAAGAACTAGCATTTGGTCACGTTACTTTCTTCAATAATCCCAACTTCTTTCTGAGCATTAATAAAACATAACTCAGAACTCTGCTATGTTTTATACTACTTAGTCTATTTGTTATTATCCAATAATTTGTGTAGATTTTACCTCCTCAATGTTCCCCTAATAAGTCTAATAATATACATCTTTCCTTACTGCCTGCAAAGCCCTTAGTGACCTCCCACAAAGGACTCATGTCTCTAAGGTGGTTTCCCTGGCATCCATGCATCTTTCAAATGGCGGTCTGCAGTTATTCAAAAATTCAATCATTTTCTTTATTAATCCCCAAATGAAGACATATTTCTTGCTAGTAACTGCATTGAGAACAAATACTGCCCCATATGCATATCAAAATCTAGCCTTTCCACAATTTCTGTAATTTCCTACTTCAAAGAATTGGGTTCAGACTCTGAGTATACTGAAGTAAGGTAATGCAGGCTCTTCTTAACATTTTAATCTCTTGTGCTTCTAAAAACTTACATAAGACTACCTCTTCTGGAAAAATTAAATCATCTTTCAGGATGCATCTCAAGTTCTTTCTCATCTGTGAAGCTTTTCTTGAATTCTTCAATGTTCTTTAAATAATCATGTACTTTCCTATGTCAAGAAAGTTGCCAAGAATGTGTTCATTATAGTAATTACAGCAAATTATCAAAAAAATGTTTGCACTTGAGACCAAAGATAATAGACTCTGATATCCTCTGGTACAATGGACTAAATGACCTGAAATGTTTGCTATAGAATTTGCTGATTCTTAAGGAAAGACACTGAACTTTTCTACGTCCCAGTTTTTTGATATATAAAATAGAGCTACTAGTAAAATCCCTCACAGCACTATTTTGAAGGTTGTGTCCATTTATCTATGTGAAGCAATTAAAACAGTGCCCAAAGGAATCACTCAATGAAGTTTATGTATTATAATTGCAAACTGGGAAACTTTCTACTGATATTCATTCCCACATGGCTTAATATTGTCTCAATGATCATGCAGTCTACATCAAAGTTATGTTGGATAAAATCTATCCCGCTAAAACTAGGGTCTATATATTTTCAATTTTATTTTTTTTCTATTTTAAATAGAATAAATGAAAGAATTTTACTAACCAAATTTTAATTTTCAACACTACAACGCAACTTCCGAATTTATTTGAGGATAAAATGGACAGTATTTTTTTCTTTCCTTTTTTCTTTTCTTTTCTTTTCTTTTCTTTTCAGTAGAAGCTCAGGTGTTTATTTTATTTTTAGTGTCATCATTATGAATAAGTATATACATTGTGTGAGCAAATCGTGTGAATGTGTCCCCATTTCCCTCCTCTCTGTCCCCCACCCACTGGGGTCCTTCCATGGTGTGCATACTGGATCTGTCCATAGTTTAGGGGGTTATGAACTCCACCAGAGGTAGCCAGTTTTTCTTTATCTTTTTGTTTCTTACCTCTTTGTGTAGTTTCTTGATATATAGTTGACAGCTATATGAAAAGGTTCTATTCAGACATGGGAATATAATTATAGTTCTGCAAGCATTCAATTAACTGTGCAATCATGTGCAAATTAATACATGGGAATATGTATCGGTGGTAGGTTTGTTGTAGTTTATTTTAATTTTCCCATTCTTTTCTTATTGTTTTAAATGAATATATGTGTGTGGTGTGTATGTATAATCGTATGTGCATGGATGTATGTGTAATTATACATATGCATGTGTGCATGTGCACGGTGGCTAGAGATTTCAGGGCAGTTTGTTCCCTAACTACTCTCTGCCTTGTTCTGCTGTTGTGTGCTTTAGCTGTGGGTGTGTTCATGAGTGTGAGTGTAGTTATGCACATTCCATGGAGAATGAGGTAAGTTCAGAGGACAACCTCCAATGTGTTTGCAACTTTCACATTGTTGGAGGAAGTCTCTCATGTTTGGTGCCATATTTGCCAAGCTGGCTGGCACACAGGCCTCTGGGTGATTTTTCAATCTGTGCCTCCATTTCACTCCAGGCATGTTGCTGGCAGAACAAAAAAAAAAAAAAAACTAACCAAAAGCAGCTTATGGGAGGAAAGGGTTTATTTTGGCTTACAGACTGGATGAGAAGCTCCATGAGGGCAGAAAAAGGGTGGCATGTGCCGAGGCTGGACATCACCTCATGGACAAAATCTCGTGGTTTACAGCATCAAGAGAGGGTGCCAAGCACAGGCACAGAAAGAAAGGCACAAAGACCCACTAGAGGTTTGATCCTAGTGAGCCAAGGGGGAAGCTGGCTGTAACATGCATAAGCTTGTCCCAACGACACATCTTCAACATGATTCTCTTTCCCAGACTGCTTTCAGCTGGGAGCAAGCATTCAGAACACATAAATTTATAGGGGGCATCTGAATCACACCACCACAGTTCCCACTCCCTGTGGATTCTAAGGATTCAAACTCAAGAACTCACATTTGCAGAGAAAGAGTTTCAAGGACTGCGTCTTTTCCCTTGAACCCCATCTTATGGTTTAATCGGGGTCTCTCACAGAACCTCTAGCTCATGCTTCGGCTGCATCGCTGGGCCAGCATACCTCAGGGACCTTCCTGCCTTTTGCCTTTAAAACACTGGGATTACAGGTGAATTCAGCTGTGGATCTGAACTCAGGTCGTCCTACCTGTGGGCCTGGAGGTATGCTATTTTCCCTCCTCTACCTGATGGATTGCGATCAGCAATCCTACTGCTCCTGCCACCATGTCTTCCTCACCATGGTGGATTCTACAACCTGGAAATGTCAGCCATTGTAAGCCATTCTTCCATGAAACTTTTTTTTAAGTTTTTTTTTTTTTTTTAAGATTATGAAGCAGTTGTTTTGTTTTGTTTTTATTTATTCATTTATTTATTCATTTCAAACAGATACAGAGAAAAGAGAGAGAGAGAGAGAGAGAGAGAGAGAGAGAGAGCACCAGGGCCAACACCTTGTGTGTTTGGCTTATGTGGGATCTGGGGAATTGAACCTGGGGCCTTAGACACTGGAGGCAAGTGCCTTAACCGCTGAGCCATCTCTCCAGCACTCCATGAAACTTTTATTTGTCAAGTATTCTGTCCCAGCAATGAGAAGGCAACAAATATGCTTTGGAAACTACTCTGATTTCTTTCTGTAGAAAAAAAAAAAACTATTCATGGCAAACGAAACTCTAATTAAGTCATTGTTGTAAAGGTATCAACAACAGCCTTGCCTCTTTTTACCTTCGGCCTGTGGGGTTGAACTGCAAGAACAATCTGAAAAGGAACTATGAGAATGGAATAAGGGAATGAATTTTGGGGATCAAAACTGTGGGAAATTTTCTATAGACTTTATAAATAACTTTTTTGAGATAATTGCATTGAGATGCTAAGTTCCTTATGCATAGTTTGTCATAAATTTAAAGAACATATGAGATATATAATTTGTCTGAAGCCCCATACATCTTAATGTCAATCATGAAAAGCTGTTTATGTTCCAGTTTCCATTGTATGACATTCGCCACTATATTATTCAATCAATCATAAATACTTTTTTTCTGAGGCAAATTTCACAAACTGTAATAAAAATAATTTAGGTTTTTATGAATACATTGCCTTTCACTGAAATTGGAATGATTATGTTTATATTTTTTGGTTTTTAGGATGCTTAGATGATTAAACGGCCAAATATCATGATTTCTATACCCTCCAAATTCTCTCTTTGATATGTTTTTCTCTCTCTGTCTTTGGATATATGCTAAATATTTTCAAGCATATATCATTATATTAAAACACATATCAATAAATTTAAAATATTATAATATAATTTCTAAAATAAAAATGAAGTAAATAATGTTTAGTTCTAGGAGAAAGGTTTTATGATAAGGATGAATAATTTTTATGTATCATAGACATGAAAAATTTTTATATGAAAGAAAAATAAGGCATACAGCAACCAATTACCAGGAAAACCAGGAAATATATCATTAAAAATATAAATTTCAATGCACTTTTCTTAAGATTTAATGATCACTGCTTGGAAGATTGGTTTCAAATCTCTGGGCATCAATATTTATTTCTCGACTACAAACAATGTCATAGATACTGTGCAAACCCATTAGAGATCTTCTTCATGAAGTATAAGTAACCCACATCAAACCCTTCAGAACTACATTCTCAACAGTGTATCATATGAACAGTGTAAATATATGATGGTCTTTTAGGGATTTTAGCCTCAAGTTAGAATACTTATTCTTGGTGACTTCTCTTTCTACAATAGGTAAAGAATTCAAGACTGACTCTTACAATGTGCTATATCTAATTTGTTTTAATTTCAAATTTCTGTTTTCTACAAAAATGTCTTAGATAGAAACAAATATATGTAGTTTCATTAAAAATAGTCTAGGAAAAGAAAAGCAAAGAGGAAATAAACAATATTCCAAAGCTTACTTAAGCCAGTGAGTCAGGAAGAAAACCCATCTCTCTTGATTATTGTCATCTAGTCACTGTTTTTTTTTTCCAATTCCTGTGCTAAAAATCCATACACAATACACAATTCATTCTCCCCCATTTTATCAAGTAGTTGTCAAAAGAAATACACCATTACCTTTCCCACGTATTGAGGTTCGGAGCCCATGTATTCTTCCAGCACAAAAAATTGATTCCATACCCAGCCACGTTTAACTCGTTGGAAATGTGACTGCCTCCCTGGCAGGTGGATGACATTTTCTCCTGGTTCTGTGGCAAAAGTCTGCTGTGGCCGTGGTTGAAGCGGTGTTAGGAGACCTCCATCAAATAGGATCCAGAGCAGCAGGGATAAACAGTTCCTTGTCAGCATTGGCAAAGACTTTCCTCCAGCAGAGTATAAAAACTCCAGGGTTCAAGGGAGACTTGTGGGATCCAGCTTGGGGGTGTTTGTGGTCGTCTCCCCTTAGATTTCTTTTTTAGTGTGGAGATGGTGATACACGTCTTGATGCTTGAGAAGCTCTTGCCTGATTATATTCCATCTAAGGAGACCTATGAAATAGATTAGCAAACATACATTAGTGTAACCTCATGATGCCATTCATAGAAACTCAACTATCTACCAACCCTGAAAGAGACCTAGTGAAAATGTGTAATGATCATTCTCATCAACCTCTTTTAATTTAGTGACTTACATTTTTTCTAGACTTGAAAAATTATCAGTTACTAGAAACCAAAAGGATTAAAGCGAAGTAGTTTGCAGTTAAATTTAGTAATAATTTTAAATAGAGAATGGTTTTTTGAAAAGTAAATTGATTTTAGGTTAGGATATTAACACTATTGGCATTTTGGGGTGGAAAATTCTTCGTTTGTAGTACTTTGTGTATTTCAGAACATTTTAGTAATACATCTTTATTCTAGTCAACAGAGAGTAATAGCATGTTGTCACCCATGCCAATGTATGTATGCAATCCAAAATATCTTCAAATATTGAAAAAATACCTCCTGACAACAACAAAATAGGCCATAATTGAAAACCAAAATGTTGGACAGTGAAAAGGTATTTAACTTTTTTTTAAGTAAACATGTTTTTGATGTTAAAGAAATTAAAAAAAGAGATCACCCAGAAAAATAAGATAAATTACTAAATGTAAAAACAAATGGTCTTACTTAAATAAAATAAATAAAAATATCGACAAAAGTTCCAGTATTTATAAGGATTTCTAAGACGTAGATTCAAAATACTTCACTCCTCTTGGTGTACTGAAAACCCAAGATGGGCAAATTTATGTTATTGATGTCACAGAGTAAAACTGGATTTGTGTCAGATGTACAAATTCCACTCTGCATTTAGGGAAGGGGAGCTTTGCACTTTTCCTTCCAAAGGCGGTGTTTCTCATTTATTGAATATTCAACCAACAGCTACAACAGGAAAGCCTCAGTAGGTAAGAAAGAAAACATACTCTTTTATTCCTCCTTTAAATCAGACACTGAACACTAAATAAAATATGAGAAAAAAAGAGAGAACAAATGAAGGCAATAAAGTGAAAAAAGCACACACCATATGCTGATGGTAAAGTGATGCCATCAAGTGTCTGCAGAGGTGCCCACTGCCCTGGGAGCTCCATGTGCTTCCTAATCAGGCAGTTATATATCCTGAGTGCCTTTCTGCCTTTGGCATGGGGAACCCAATGCCCGGAGCCCATGACATTTCCAAAGGCCAATAATGTTGAAAGCCAGCAAATATACGATGCCTCCATCAAGATGGCCAAAATCAAATCAGTACAGGTTTAGTGAAATGTCTACAAAGCAAGGCTTTCCATCAACAAGTCCTCTGTAATTCTCTATGCTTATTTAATTATGTCTCATAGGCATACAGAATTGTTCACAAATACACTAATTTAATTTTGTAATGTGGGAGCTTTTCTCCATGCTTGAGGTAAGGTTTATGTGAGCAGTGTCAGAAAGGTGGATTGTGAGTATTTGATTGTTCCCACTAAACAGTGTAACTCATTATGGACAATAAAAAAAAAAAGCAACAACAACAACAAAAAAAGGGACATCCCAAAAGTTAAAAAAAAAGAAATAAAATAAATCAAAGTGAGATATTTTGCCTAGTTTCTTTAGAACTATACTGTAAATCATTCCAAAAAAGAATTGTAATATTTTTATGACCTCCGTTAACTCTGGCAATATCTATATTTTTTATAAAATGTGAAATGATATTTACATTGTCCAGTATAGTATTCTCCAGGTAATTGTTATTTGGTTGACATTTGACAATGAAGGATCAAAAGAATAACTTCTTTTTCATTACATACAGAATTTTAAAAGCTCTGTGTGACAGTAATACATATTTCCCAACTAATTTTCATATTTATTACTTGTTGACATAACATTTGATATTGAGTGTTAAATAATTACATAAAGACCTATACTATTCTCCTTATTTTTTAAAATAGTAAGTATGCTTATTAGAAAATTAAAATTCTGTCTACCAATCACACCTGTGGTTTGTATTGTTTTCTACTGGAAATACCTAACACCAACTATATCAGGTCTGTGGGAACAGTCCATTAGTAGGTCAGAGACCATTTGCCTATAATTTTCATAAGCCTGTGTGAGGCCAAAAGGCATATTTTCCCCATCTGTTTTCAAGTTTAAATTAGCCAGGTAGAATGTTTATTTAACAAGCCAGTTTCCGAACACATTCATGTCTTGCATCATCCAACGCAGCACATAAATGCTAAAGTTGGTCATAAAGCTGAAATGAACCAGAGCCACAGAGAAGAGCAGTGTGGAATACTGCGCATGTGCACCTCAGCCCACACTGACCTTCCCCATTCAGCTCTTTGGACATATTCTTTGTTATAACTTGACTGTTCCTTGTACAACTATAAAATGCAAGATGGCCATAAACTCTATAAGGAATAAATTAGATATTCACCCCAACCTTTGATCAAACCATCTTTTCTTCATCCATTCTCCTTATCTATTTCTTAATCTCTTTGAAATACAAGAAAATGGAGGTGGTGGTTTTATGGACCTGTGTGTCCTGGAAGTACCTTGGGGTACATAGCTGCTAAATTTGAATGAATTACTCATTGAGTAATGATAGCTAATTTTATGGAAACAACTATTTTTCAAATAGTGCTATATATCCTGAGTCTGCACCATAGCTGAGTGACTCATTTGCTATTACACTCATGTTACAGAAGAAATGGAGAAATATAGAAATTAAAATGTTATCCATGATCCCCTAGTCAGTAGACAGCATATAGTCTTGACTGGGCAGAATAACACTTAAACTCACACTTTTAAACATTATGTTATCCAACTTCTAATGAACACATAGCACAAAGTACTTCAAAGTGTAGCAACGCAAAGAATATTCTCCTAACTGAACAAGTTTTTTCCCAAAATTAAATAAAAATTTCAGTATTGTGCAGCGTAAGTTTCTTAGCCTACTTTAACTCTTCTATAAAGTAAAGGCATCGAAACTGTCATGTTAACATAGTTCATTTGAAGCAGGGGAACCAGGACTCCAAGCTTCTATTCTTTGGATGTGAGAAGTACACATAATTCTAGGACAAGGCAGGAAAAAAATCAATACTAGAAAGTACTAGTGTTTTACTACAATAGGATAATGGCTGAAAGTTCTGAATGTACTCCAGCAGCTCGGATAATCTACGCAGCAAGGTACCAAATGAGTCCTGCGACCTAAAATAACTGTTGTGCAGGGAAGCCAAGGTCACTTCTAGCTGTGCCTGGCTTCTTTGAAGTAACCTGAAATGTGAGTGTAGTCCTGGGCTCTGATGTTGAAGTTCACAGCCTGCTTGCCTTCCTGACAGCGCTGGATTTAAGGAAGGCTGCTAGGTTTGGGATCATTGAAAATAAATTAATACATTAATTAATTAATAGAAGTTGGACTTTAGAAGAAGGCACATTTTTTATCTTACAAAGAAATATTATCATAACTTTTTGCTAAGTAATTATCAAGTATCATTTGGACTATGGAGATAATATTTCTACTCTATTTAAAACTATCTACCTGCCTACATTATTTTTAACTTCACTCAATTAAAATGTGTGTCAAGTACATTTCTGAGCTCATGTCATTGCTTTATGACTTTAAGATACATTCGCATTCTGTCTAAATCTTTAGTCTATTCATATTTTCAGCACATGAAGGTTCTCCCAGCAGACCCTAGCCTTGGGCCACAGTTGTCAACGAGGGAGCTTTTTAACATGTTAGATTACAACATAAGTAATGCAAGGAGATTGAAGGACTCTGGGTTTTAGCAGAATGGGAAACAACTCCCCATCACGTAAAATGTAGGCTAACTTATAAGGAAAAATTATGGAGCTATCAGCATGGCCTTACTTGCCCTAGCACCAATGTTAACTTTATAAAAGTTAGAACAGCGGACACACTCTGAGATGTCAGCACCCACTGGAAACATGCACATCTTAAAGTCGACATAGTTTTTATAAAGGACTTTGTCAGAAGAATATTTTTATTGCGGATACCAGATCTCACACACAGTGTTTAAAAATGTATACATGTCTATTACTCTTCATCTTTTGTAGAGCTAAAGTGGCTTTTCAGAGACTTCCTAAGCCTGAAGAGAGTCTGGGGAGGCATGCATCCCTTTCAGAGAGTTGAAAAAAAAAGCATCATATATCACAACAGAAGATAATGCTTGTGACAAACACACTGACAGGAACTCTATCTCCTTAAGAGTGTTTCCAAAGCTAAGACACACAGGCCTGGTATTTTCTGCAGGTATTTATTTTACTTTGTATGTGCTATACTCATATAACAATAACTCCTTGTAAGGAGCACACTTCCTGTAAAATACAATGGTTATGCTCAGTTTCTCAGGAAAGGCCAATGGAAGCCAAAAATTATATCTATTTTGAGGTACGGTTGTCAAAAATTTGTAGCATTAAAGACTACCTGTGTACTGGAAAATTCTTTAATGAAAAGTATGTTTGTGATGTACCATGAAGGACTATTCAATACAATGTTTTTGAAGAATACTTCTTAAAATTATTAAAAGAAGAATATTTGGTTTCACTACTACTTTGGGGCAAATGACCTTCTATAATTGAAATAGTCATTGAAGGCAGTCATTATTAATAACAGAATAATTTAATAATAATTTAGATGTTAACCATAAAAAATTTACTTACTTTCATGTTATTCTCTGCCTAAGACAATTTTAAAGATGATTTTCTTTAAAACCTGCATTTTTAAATTCCTAATTTTTAGAAATACAAATATAATTAATAAACTTTTTAATCCAGGAAAATCTGAAAGTTCAAGAATATGACTCTTATTCCTGAAAAAGATGTGTAAAATTTTGGAAAAAAATTACCTTCACATTTAGTCAATATTTTTTCTTTTGTAAAGTATTTTCATTTATTTATTTGAGAAAGAAAAGGAATGATAAAAAGATTGTGTGTATGGGTAAGCTAGCTCTTGCCTTTGCAAACAAATTCCAAATGCAAGCACCACTTTGTGCATCTGACTTTAAGTGAGTACTGGGGAAATGAACCCACCCCAGATGGCTATACAAACAAATGTAATCAATATTATTATACAAGCAAGACTGTATCTTATGTTCTGAAATTAAAGTTGTTCTTTGGCTACTTTGAAGAGCTTACACCCCACCAGAGCTCTGGTGGTGCTGTATACAGCCACAGCAGAAAGAAGCTCTTTCAGATTTCTGTGGTAGAAAAACCTTAACTCTGACTCTCTTGGTTTATGCATAATCACTGGGAATTAGAGATTTGCAGATGTTTCATCTCAATGGTGAACTTCTCAGTGCAATCAGTAAAGGACACCTCTTAGTGTAGGTTACCATCCTCTCGGTGGGGAGTGGGAGGAGCGGAAATAAAATAATAGGAGGAATATGGTGAAAATGATGCAGGTCTTGTGAAGAAGAATTATCGGGATGTTCATAGATTTCTTACACAGACAAAGAAGCAATGGAAGGACCCTCATTCAAGCAGTGAGTGCAAGGAAATGGGGAGTACAGCGCTCACATGCTAAGCTTTCTTAGGAGTGAGCAATCACCCAGGGGCTCAAAACAAGTGAGAATGCAATCTCTAAACTGCACCCAACCTGTCAACAAGGTCCTTAATCCATTTTGCATTAAATTCCATTTTGCAACACTGACTAAATTATGCTGACCCAGGGGTAGTTTTAGAAATCCCCAGTTATATACTTTGAAATAGCATAAATCTGGCAGCAGGTTTGGGCAACAATGCTAACAGTAGCATAATCTGATGCCTAACCAGGGACCAATATCAGTATAGTGTTCCTTATAATTTATTTGAAGGATCGTGAAAGATACATCCAAGAATGAGTAGAAACTACATTGTGACTTTTCAAGTGATAGAAGACAACAGAACACAAGGGATGCCTAGTACGTAGGAGAAAGCATTTGATAATCAGCAAAAGTCCACTAATTTCATAATTACAGATATTTCTGAGATCAAACAGCTCAAAACACTTTCCTCTACAAAATCAAATTTTCTATAGGTTTAATTCATGATGTGTCAAATTGAGCTTCCCATGTAAGTATCCAAAATCATTATCCTATTCTCTGCAAAATCTTACCTAAAACTTCTTTACTGTGTGCTATAGACACATAATTAACTCCACTTTTAAATATATATTTAAGCTATAAATTGTTTTTACAATGTTCCTTTTAAAAAATATCTTTTATGTCATAGCCCTTATGATTGACATGTATCACAGAGGATGGAATGGATATAAATGATTTTCTTACTTTGGGAACTATTCATTTTTCTACCCTGATGAGTAGATGAAAGTTGTTCTGTCTCAGTGCATATATTATGCACACCAAACTACCTCATAAACACTTTTTTACTTAGAAAATGAGCATACCCACATAATAATGCTACTCTCACTTTTGGCTTGAGAAGCTTCTCTTTTTCAGCTGGTGGTGACAACTGGGATAACACAAAAGACAGCATAATGAGGAAAAGGAGTGACAGCAGAGTGTTCAGCACTGGGACATCTCTATCACACTTCCAGAGGCTCATGGTCTATTGTGGAAGA
>PVHP010047487.1:0-12843 GCA_004024765.1 Zapus hudsonius
GTGCTCAGGTGGTATCACCATTCCTGATCTGATCTAGAGATATACGACAAAACCATAGTAACAAAAACAGCATAAAAATAAACAGACCAATGGAACAGAATTGAAGACCCTGCTCTTAGTTCGAGTAACTATAGTTACTTGATCTTTGACAAGGATGCCAACAGCAATCACTGGCATAAAGAGAGCATCTTCAACAAATGGTGCTGTACAAATTGGATAAATACTTGTAAAAAAATGAAAATAGACCCAATCTTCTCACCATGCACAAAATTCAACTCCAAATGAATCAGACCTCAACATAAGATCTGAAACTCTGAAAACCCTGGAAGAAAAAAATAGGAGGAACTATCCATGAGATAAGAAAGAGTAGGGAAGCCAGGCATGGTGGTGGTGGCAGAGGTAGTAGGAGGATTGCCCTGAGTTCAAGGCCAGCCTGAGACTACACAGTAAATTCCAGGTCAGCATGGACTAGAGCGAAACCCTACCTCAAAAAAAAAAAAAAAAAAGAGTAGGGAAAAACTTCCTGAACAAATCTCCAGTAGCCCAGGAAGTGCAACAATCACTTAACCAATGGGATCTCATCAAGCTTAAAAGCTACTGTACAAACAAACATACCATACTCAGAGCCAACAGACCACCATCAGGCTGGGAGATAATCTTTGCCAGCTACAACACAGAGGTCTAATATCTAGAACTTACAAAGAACTCAAAAAAATAAATGGCAATCATTAAAAAATCCAACAACAGACAGGCATGGTGGCGCATACCTTTAATCCCAGCAGAGGCAGAGGTAGGAGGATCACCATGAGTTCAAAGCCACCCTGAGACTACACAGTGAATTCCAGGTCAGCCTGGACTATACAGAGAGACCCTACCTCGAAAAACCAAAAAAAAAAAAGTTATGGTCAAATTTACATCTTTTGTTAATCTGACAGGCTCTTTTCCCACAAATCTCATTTTTAGTTTGAATATACTTAAATACAAAGACTAGATGACATTTCATATACTTGTGAATTAAATTTCTTTTCAGTAGCCTATGGATAGGCTGTATGTGTCATAGCATTTATTCTGTCCTTCTCTGACACATGGTGAAAATGTTTTTGCCCCAGATGTTATCCTTTCAATGTACTTTTTTTTGCAAGCGGAGAGAGATAGAAGAGTTGGAGAGAATTGGTGGCCTCCAACCGCTGCAAATGAACCCCACATACATGTGTCACTGTGCATCTGGCTTTATGTGGGTACCGAGGGTTGTTAGACTTTGTAAGCCATCTCTCCAGCCCTTATATACTTTTATATGTAGAACTCAATAAGCAAATTTTATATATATATATATATATATATATATATATATATATATATATATATATATATATATATATTTGGTTTTTTGAAGTAGGTCTCACTCTAGTCCAGGCTGACCTGGAATTCACTCTGTAGTCTCAGGGTGGCCTCGAACTCATGGCAATCCTCCTACCTCTGCCTCCCCGAGTGCTGGGATTAAAGGCATGTGCCACCACGCCCAGCTCTAACAATAACTAAATTTTATTATTGAAAAGCAATGTATTGTATCCCTGATGTGTGTACTCACAAAGTACTAAAATTAAGAAAAGTATGGCTACTTCTAATTGGACTGGAGGCCCACCCCATGGGAGGGAACACATGCCTGATCCTTAAGATCAAAAGTCAAAAGTCTATGGCAGGGGAGGTCATGGGCCCTAGGGGAGTAATGCCTGCTGTTGTCTGGCTAAATGTGTATATTATGCCCACCAAACTGCCTTATAAGCATTTTTTTCTATTATGTATTTTCATAAATGAATGCTACTCTCACTTTTGGCTAGAGAAACTTCTCTTTACAGATGGTAGTGACCACCAGGACGGCTCAAAAGGCACCACAGTGCTGAGAAGTGACAGTGGAGTGTTTAGCACTGAGACATTTCTATCACACCTTCCAAGGCTCAGGGTCCATTACAGAAGATGGTGAGAAGAATGTAACAGCCAAAGGAAGGGAAAGACTGCTTACAATGAGATGTTCCAGACACAAAATGGCCTTCTTACATAAGCCATTCAGAATAGGAGGAAAAAAAGGATACATAGAAACTCATTGAGAGGGGAAGGGGATATGATGGAGGATGGACTTAAGAGCGAGAAAGTGGGGATGGGTGGGAATTATCATGGTTTATTGCCTATAAATATGGAATCTGTCAATAAAACGTTAAAAAAAATAGCTGGGTGTGGTGGCGCATGCCTTTAATCCCAACACTCAGGAGGCAGAGGTCCGAGGATTGCCATGAGTTCAAGGCCACCCTGAGACTACATAGTGAATTCCAGGTCAACCTGGGCTAGAGAGAGAGACCCTACCTCAAAAAAAAAAAAAAAAAAAAGATTAAATTTTTATTCAACTATGCAGAAAATATTTCTGGCAACTACAAATTCTGAATACTAAAAACGTCTTGCCAGGTGTGATGGTGCACACCTTTGATCCTAGCACTTGGGAGGAAGAGGTAGGAGGATTGCCTTGAGTTCAAGGCCAGCCTGACACTACACTACATAGTGAATTCTAGGTAAGCATGAGCTACAGCCTACCTCGAAAAAAAAAAAAAGAAAAGAGAAAAAGAAGTCTTTTCCAGGCATGGCAGCCCCCATCTATAATACCATATTCTGGAAACTGAGGCAGGAGGATCTCAATTTTGAAGTCAGCCTGAACTACCTAACAAGACATAACATGACCCTGTCTCAAACAAAGCAGTCTCTCTAGGACTAACTCAATTCATAAAAATTTAAAGAATTGAGTAAACGAAAATTATTAACGGCATCAAGCTGGGCCCAACCAGTCATATCCTTCAAGTTCAACAGTAACTAAAGGAGTTTAAAATTAGACCCATTCATTACTCCGTGTCCTCCTCTGGAGACTTAAAAAGCAAAAACACTATGTATCAGGATACCTGAAGGCTTATCTAAAGCTATGTGACTTTAACTTCTATCCATGAGATAGACCTCAAGACTGCCAGTTTCCTTAAGTCCTTTATCTCCAGTACCACTCCTTACACCAGAAACAAGTTGCCTTATTTCCCACCTACAGGCTAGCACCCCCTTTTCCATTCCCACCCTCTCTGTAACAGGAATGACAGCCTATCCTCAGACATAAGCTTCCAATGGCCTACACAGCCTTACATGTATGACACCTGTCTCTTACCCAGCTCTGTATTGGTCACCCTGACCTTTGAGTTCCTCAGACAGCCCCAGCCCACTCCTCCACTCCTCATTCTAGTTCTGTTCAAATGTCACCTCCTCAGTGTTGAAATGGACTCTTCCTAGACCCAAGCTAACCATGCTGTGCTACTCACAGGCTGTCGCTACATATAAAATGCATGTAAACAAGCAGTGAATGACTGGCAGTGCTCTGGTGTCATCTGTCATTAGTGTTACTTAAGGTGCTCCTTGTTAGTTTTCTTCTTATCCCTTAACACTATCTGAAATGATCTTGTCATCTTTGTAGGTCTCAACAAACCTCCAAGAATTCAACTTTTTTTTGTCTTATTCAAAGCTTTCTCACTAACTACTAAGAAATTCATACAACTGGGGGGCTGGAGAGATGGCTCAGTGGGTAAGGCACTTGCCTCCAGTGCCTAAGGCCCCTGGTTCAATTCCCCAGGATCCACATAAGCCAGACCCACAAGGTGGTTGCCCTGGTTGGTGTTCTCTCTCTCTCTCTCTCTCTCTCTCTCTCTCTCTCTCTCTCTCTCTCTCTCTCTCTCTCTCTGTATCTGTCTGCTTGAAAATGAATAAATAAAATATTTTTTAAAAAAAGAAATTCATACAACTATTTGGTGAATACATGGATAATTATATCCAGTAATATTTTAAATGATGCCTTGATTCAAAGAATTAATTGAAAAACAGCATTACCTCATTTATGTATTTGTCTGGGTCCGTGGGTTACTTAGGGAGTTGCAGCGAGCATCAACTCCCCGTTCACCCACGAGTACCACATATTTGGATTGATTTCTTCTTTTTGATAATTACCTTGCACACCAAGCCAGTTTTTTCTATCTTTAACCTTGCATCTGGCTTTTACATGGTTACTGGAAAATTGAACCCGGGTTACTGGAACTGAACCGGACCAACAGGCTTTATATGCAAGCACCTTTAACAGCTGAGCCATCTATCTCCCCAGCCCCTCCATCATTAACTATTTTTCCTTCGAATATATGTACACAATTTGCAATGGAAAAGGATAGCTGACTGATAAAGTAGAATGTTGTGGATATTCTCTAATTCAGATCCAAACTACAGCATACCAAAAGAAGCTGTTAAGCATTATGAAAATCAGACCCTGAAACCTGAAAATATTAAATACACACTAACTTGTAAATGTTTTCCTTATATATGCATATGTAAGATGCACACAGACAAATGTACATACACAAAGAGCCATTCTAAAAAGTAGGGTTATGCAGAGGTATGCCATGAGTGAGGCCAGCCTGGGCTAAAGGTTATGCTTCCTCAACTCTTTGTTTCTGAACACAATGCTATGTGGAACTAAATAAATCAATACTTTGAACTGAAAACTATGATTATACTTGCACTCAGATAAGGACTAAACTTCAGTAGTTCACCAAAGTAAATCCCAAAACTAAGGTTCTGATTAGCTAAAAAGCTAGGACTAATTTTTTAAATAATTTTATTATTAGGTAGAAACTTGGTATACACAAATCATGTGTTGGTACCTCCCTTTCCCTCCTCCCCGCCCCCATACCCCTGTAGGCCCTCCTCAGTGGAATTGCTGATGTGCTCCTTGGGGATTGAGGGCGAGGTGTTATTTCAGCAGCAGTCATGGGAGAGGGGAGCTAGCACTAATTATTTAAAAGTATCTTCAACTACCAAAAGACCAGTGAGTTTTAATGTAAGAATCCCATTTCCAATGTTTATCCTCCAGTTCCTCAAGCCCTTTAAGTCGTTTTCCCTCATTGGTAAGAAAGAACAGCTAGATTTTATGAAACCCTAAAAATGCATTCAAATTATGCTCAATGTTAAAGAAAATCCTGTCGTGAGACACATTAGCAATGACTGCCAGTTTTCCTTGACTGCCACCAATGGATTGGAAATTGACTAGGCAGACCAACCCCGAGGGAGGAGGAAGGAAAAAAGAAAGCCTGGGTGATCTGAGGGGTCGTCTCCCTCTTTCATATGACAGACGACTCTACACTGTCGTTCCCAGTCAGAGCAAAGGCACCACACAAATTTTCCTGCGCAAAACGAAGAGCCAAGCAACCAATCCGAGGAACGGGTGAAGAAATTAAACACCGGCAGAGCAAAGACCGAGAGAGGGACGGCGGGCGAGGAGGAGGAGGGAAAGCCTCGCGGGGCAGGGCCGTCCACGCGGGCCGCTCGGCCAGGCTCGCGCGCGGTGACCGGCGCCGGCACGTGTCGGGTCGCCCGTGGGCGATGCGGCCCGGCGCCACGCGGGGCCCGCGCCCACCGCCCGGCGCGGCCCCGCGCCCCGACCCCCGGGTCCACCGCCCTCGACCGGAGCACAAAGTTTGGAACCGAACACGCGAGCACCGAGACGCACCGGCCTCGGACCTGAAGTCGCGCCAGGAACACGCCCGGGGCCGAACCACTGGACCACCGGCTCGGGTTTTCCGCAGGAAGGCGGAAAGAGGCGGAGGTGCGCCGGCCTCCCCGCACCTCCGCTCCGCTTCCCCGTCCGGCCCGCCGCCGCCTCACGCCCATTCCCGGGCCGGGCCCGCGACCCCCGGGGAGACAGACCGGCGGCCCTCTCGGGGCCCGTCAGGCCGCGCGCCCCTCCCCCGCCGCCCCTCCCCCCGGGCCGCCCGCCCGCGGGGCGCGCCGAGACCGGCCCGGGAATCCCGGACCCCTGGGCCCTGCGCGGGGTGGGAGAGCCGGGGCGGGGCGGGGGCGGGGGCCGGCGCCGTCTACTCACTTCTTCGGATGTTTCTCTCTCTTCGGCCTCCGCTTTCGGGCCTGAATGGCCAGCACTGAGGAAAGAGAAGACACACATTAACGGTCGAGCGGCGGCCGGGCGGGCGGCGGGGAGGAGGGCCGCCGCGCGCCACTCACCTTTCCTGGAGCTCATTCCGACTCGGCGGGAGCGGGGCGGGGGGCTCGGCGGCGGCGGCGACGCGGGAGCCCTGCCGAGCGAGCGAGCGAGGGAGCGAGCCGGGCCGCAGCCTCCACTCGCTCCGCCGGCCGGGAGGAGGCGGGAACCGCGCCTGCGCCGCCGCTGCCGCCACGGCTCCCGCGGGGGCCGCAAGACCCGCCCCCGGCCGGCCCCGCCCCGCCCCCGCCCGCCGCCGCCGCCGCACCCCCCCCCCCGGCGAGGGGGGCGGGACCCCCGGCGCCGACCCCCGCGCCCGGCCCACCTGTGCACCGGTGACCGCCGCCCCCGGCCGCCCCCGGCGCCCGGCCTCCTCCTGCCCGCGCCCCTGCGGCTGGCCCAGGCCTCCCGCCGGTCCCCGCAGCCGGCCCGACCCGCGCGACCCTCCCTCGCCAGCCACAGTCTCCAGGCTCCGCACCCCGGCCGGTCGCGCCGCCCGCCTCTCCATGCGCCCTTTGTGGGCGGGCGCCTCGGCGGGGCTCGCGGCACCTCTCTTCCCGCGGCCTCTTCTCTCCCTTAGCTCCTCTCCATCCCTGCGTCCCCAGGAGCGCCGGGTCCTCCTCGCGGGCGGGCGGGGAAAGGGCACCAGACCAAAAGCTGGGAAACTTGGGTCCTTGAGTAGCTGTGTGACCTTGGGCAAGTGATTTCCTCTCTCTCGTTATCTACCCCCTTAAGACTGCACGAATTGAGACCTATTTGGCAATGATAGGAAGGTTCGCACGTGAAGCCCAATTTTCTAAATAATGTGAGGTGGTAATTTAATACAAGAATCCTGACAAGTAGTCTGACAATCAAGAAACCAAGTCCTAAAGAGGTCAAACAATTCAGCCATGATCCAAATCCAAGGCCTCCTGGTCGCACACTACCTTACAAGCTACCTAAAAAAAAGATATGAAACCGACAGAGGCACAGGGTGGGTGATAACTGCGCTGTTCTCTTGTTTTCTTTAAATAAGTACAATAGTTTTGAAAGATCTACATGCTGAGCATTAACTCCCCTTTTGGTTAAATGGCTAGTGATAAACATGCTAAAACCAACAAAAGAAAGTTTTAAGCAATTTTACTTTGGCTAGTGATAAACATGCTAAAACCAACAAAAGAAAGTTTTAAGTAATTTTACTTTGTTTCATTTTCAAAAATAACCAAACAGAAAGGTCACTAGGAACATATAATGAATGGCACAATTAACTCATCATATTCACCAATTTCTCCAGCCGGGCGTAGTGTCTCCACATTTGCTTTCTATGCGTATATATGGATTGTTCTGCTGAATCATTTTAACTCTTTGCAGAAACTATGTACCTCAATATTTTGATCCATATCTACTAAGAACAAAAATATTGTCCTACATAATCAGAATTACTAATATCTATAATTAGTTCAAATTTCCAAAATATGCCAATAAACCAAGGGTGGTGGCACGCCTTTAAGAAGACTTGAGAAACCATATAGTCCATTTGGGGGCTTTAATACTTGAGAACCACTTTCTTTCAAATATTCCCTCAGGCTTCGAAGGTTTTAGAAAGGTTTCTTTATATCTATTCTATAATTTCTGGTTTTTTGTTTTTGTTTTTCGAGGTAGGGTCTCGCTCTAGTCCAGGCTGACCTGGAATTCACTATGTAGTCTCAGGCTGGCCTCGAACTCATGGCAATCCCCCTACCTCTGCCTCTGGAGTGCTGGGATTAAAGGTGTGTGCCACCACGCCCGGCTTTATTCTATAATTTCTATTATGAAACTTAAACCGGCTCTTCATGATTTTATCAGAGTAAATTTCTCAATGACAACCACCTCATCAGAACAGCAGTATGACCTAGAAGTTAGCCCAGCAGAGGCAGATAGCTAGTTCAAATGCTAACGCTCCCATTAGCAACCTAGAAAACCTTTGGTAAATTACTTAGTCTTTCTATGCCTTATGTGCCTACTCTACCAAATGTAGATAGCAACATGAACTACCCTATAAATTTGATAATGAGTTAATAGGTTTGTTAGCAAAAATCACTTGGAGAATGCTGGGTGTGGTGGCACATTCCTATAACACCAGCATGTGCGAGGGCCAAGGAGGACAGCCTGGTCTACACCACAAGAACCTGCTTTTAAAAAATAAATAAATAAATAAAAATAAAAAATCTTGAAGAAGAATATAATCATGTCTTTTATGAGGGTTAAATCAATTAGTGCTCACAAACACACAGGGAAGTATCTAAGTATCCCTAGGCATATGAATTCATATTAAGAAGTATATTTGGTGTTTGATTCTGTGGCATAAAAATCTCTTCCAAATTTAGCATCTTCAAACAGTAAGCACTTTGGGCTCCACGTGGAACTCAGAGGTAGAGGGTAAGGCCCTGGGTTTTAGCCTCAGCAGCATACCCACACACAAAAACTAAAATGAAAGAGTGAACATTGGATATCTCACAGATTCTGTGGTCCGGGAGTGAAGGAGCCGCTTGGCTGGTGAGATGAGGTGTTACTGGGGGCTGCAGTCATTGGAAGATTTTAACGGTGGCTGGACGCTGTTTCTAAAATGGTTCATTTACATGGCTGTTAGCGGAGGCCCAGTCCTTGCTTACTCCTCCTGCGATGTCTCTTCCTCAGAGCCTCTCCATGAAGCTGCTGGAGTGGGCTGGCTTGCCCCACAGTGAGTAGTGACCCAAGAGAAAACAGGCAGAAACAGCAATGCCTTTTATGACCTACCCTCAGGAGTCATAATCCGTCATTTCTGCCACATTCTATACATCAGAAACAAGTACAGCACTCTGCTCAGGTACTGCATTCTAGTTGGGGTAGTGGGGATTGAAGCCAGGGACTACATAGGCAAGTGCTCTACCATTCAACCATATGTTCAGGTAACCAGGCCTATTTTCTTTCCAAACAAGATCCAGCCCCCAGCCTGCTACTGCTGCTGAAAGTTTGAACACCCCCACACTTCCTGACACCAGAAGAACCGAGCACATGCCAAAACCTCACCAGTCCTCGCCGAAATCTAGTCCCCACCACTGCTGAGGGCCCAGGGAAAAACCAATCTCTCATCTGAACATGGGAGGTCACAATGCAAGAAGAACACACAGGCAGAGTGCCCCACATCACGTTTGCCTAGCTCCACTTTGGAAGTCCACACTGAAAATATCAAAGAAAGTGCACAGATGCAAGTCCAGGAGGAGATGACAACATGTTCAGGACATCTCTGCATGGAGTCTATATCCAGATTATTAATGGAAATGGAAGCAAAAATTGATAATAAGGCATTGAGAGAGCCTAGGAAAACTCAACTCTACCAAAAACACATTGGATCAAGGCTTACATCCTGGCAGGAGACAAACCACACATAGGCTTCACACAGGGCCCAAATGAAACCTACAAGAAAATGGTGAAACAAACCAGAGACCAATCACTACAGCAAGACTGATAACCCATAAAAGGTCAATGGAGATAGACACCAATGATACCCAACACAACCCAGGGCAAAGATCCAGAGATACTAAGATCTCAACAACAAAGCAGACTCAAAACTCACCCACTGGGGGGAGGGGAGGGCAGTGGGGAATTGGGGATAACAACTCATTGTTTGCCCACTAAATGTTGTAACTCATTATGGACAATAAATTAAAAAAAAAAAAAAAAACTCACCCACTATAACTCAGGGAACTGAGAGGAAGAGGGATGGAAAGAATGTAAGAGCCATGGTGGGGGAGAATATCCAGAGACATTGTCCCCCTCAGCGACAAAGGGGGAAGAAAAAAAAAAAAGAAAAACTGGCTACCTCTCGTGTAGTTCACAACCCCTAACCTATGGACAGATCCAGTGTGCGCACTGAGGAAGTACCCCAGTGAGTGGGCAGGTAGGGGACAGAGAGGAGGGAAAAGGGGACACCTTCACAAGATTTGTTCATACAATGTATATACTTATTCATAAAAAAGATATAAAAATACTAAAAAAAAATTCCAGGGCAAACCCCCCACATCTGTAATTTTCACAAACCAAACTGTAAATGCTTACAGTTATAAGTTATAAGTACCTGCTACAAGCCCAGGGTCCCTAATGTGCACTGAGCATGCAGAAAATGTAATAGTCAATAAAGGGGCTGACTGATATCTAGGATTCCTATCCAATCAAGACAAATCAGGACAGAGGCAAGAAGGGGAAGTGAAAACAACATGTATGTTTATAAAATATTCTCTTTCCTAAAACAATATGCTTACCAGTTACATAAACTTTTTTTTTTTCTGAGGTAGGCCCTTGCTCTAGCCCAGTCTGACCTGGAATTCACTATGTAATCTCAGGCTACCCTCAAACTCACAGCAATCCTCCTACCTCTGCCTTCACTACAAATGAACTCCAGATGCATGTATCACTTTGGGCACTCTGGCTTTATATGGGTACTGGGGAATCAAACACTGGTCATTAGGCTTTGAAGGCAAGTGCCTTAATGCTAAGCCATCTCTCCAGCCCCTTATGAGGTTTCTTTGATCTAAATAAATGAGAAAGTTGTTGTTTATAGGTCAGTGATAGTTTTAAAATAGAAACCACTTAAAGCAAAAGAGACAATATAGGAATAAGATGCTGACCAAGACACGGAAAAGGCTAGAAGAACTGATGTCACAAGCTGCTACTGGACTTTGGTTCAACACCTCACCACTAACCACAGTTCAAAGGTTAGGGAGTTGCTATAACCACCTAGCGTTCTGGGAACTAGATGTCAGACTAAGGCTCCCCTATAAGTCCACTTGGCCACCTCAGCCTCAGGAAGAAGTTGGAGCCACTTTTCCCTCTTTCCTCTCTCTAATACATCTTGTTGACAGGGCCTGAGAATTGATATCTGGAACTCAAGTGAATCTGAGAAGCAAGAATTTTAGCTTCTAGCCTCTCCAAACAGAAGACGACTGATACAGTGGGAGAGCAAGTCCAAGGGTCCACATCAATGGGTAAATGGTCTACTACATTCTATTGCTTGTCACGAGGCCTGACAACCATAAAGGGAGTTAATGAGAAGAGACAAGGAGAGAAGAGTGGTGGAGAGGAAATAGGGAAAGATACTGGGTCCCAGAATTTAGGGCTGAGCCACTGGATTGACCGACCGTGAAACTGTGTACCTCTAGGCTTGTTGTTATATGATAGTAAGTCAATGTATTTCTACTGTTTTTAGCTCTGTGTATTTGAATATTATTTTTGAGACAGGGTCTTACTGTGTAGTCCTGGCTGGCTGGAATTCATGGTAATCCTCCTGCCTTTGTTTCCCCAGAGCTGGCATTACAGACCTGCATCACAACTTCTAGCAGTCAAATTTACTCTTCATTACGACATCTTAGCTACAGGCCAGGGTATTTGAACATCTTTGGAGGAAAGAGGATAAAGCAGAAGTTCCATATGGTAACCTGATGACCACATCTAACCGCAATCATGCTGCCGCCTCTTGGTGACCCAAATGCTTTGGACAAAAGTAGTTTAAATGATGTTAACTATGCCCAAATTTGGAAAGATTTTAAGAATATTGATCCATATTCATAATTATGCCTTCTTTCAGAAGCATAAGCTTTATCCACACTGACCAGCAACAAACACTTCTTGGACAGAATTCTCATCAAGCTTCCTTTTTTTTTTTTTTTTTTTTTTTGAGGTAGGGTCTCTCTCTAGTCCAGGCTGACCTGGAATTCACTATGTGTCTCAGGGTGGCTTCGAACTCAGGGCAATTTTCCTACCTCTGCCTCCCAAGTGCTGGGATTAAAGGCGAGCACCAACACGCCCGGCCTTCCTCCCCCCCACCCTAGCCCAGGCTGACCTGGAATTCACTCCACTCTGTAGTCTCAGGGTGGCCTTGAACTCAAGGCAATCTTCCTACCTCTGCCTCCAGAGTGCTGGGATTAAAGGCTTGCGCCACCACGCCCGGCTGTGTTTGTGTGTTTTTAAGACAGGGTCTCATGTTAGCCTGACTGGCCTCAAACTCACTATGTAGCAAAGGCTGGCCTTGAATTTCTGATCTTTCTCCCTCCACTTCCCCATGGTGAGAATTGCAGGTTTGTCCCATAATGCCCAGGTGAGGCCAGGAAGCTGAGGCTGAGGCTGGAAGATCACAGGTTAGAGGTCAGCCTGGGCGGGGCTGCATGTCAAGAATCTGTCTCAAAAACAAAGAGAGAGAGAGAGAGGGAGAGAGAGAGAGGGAATAAAGATAAAAGATAAAAATTAAATGAACAAAGCCGGGCGTGGTGGCGCACGCCTTTAATCCCAGCACTCATGAGGCAGGGGTAGGAAGATTGCCTTGAGTTCAAGGCCACCCTGAAACTACATAATGAATTCCAGGTCAGCCTGGACTAGAGTGAGACCTTACCTCGAAAAAAACAAAAATAATAATAATAAATAAAATAAAACTAAAATAAACAAAATAGAATTTAAAAAACTTTATGTAAACACTAAAGAGTGAGGATGTAGCTCAGTGGTAGTGGTACAGTACTAACAGTACTTGCCTAGCATGTGCAAAGCCCTGGATTCAGTCACCAAACACACACACACACACACACACACACACACACACACACACACACACACTGAAATAGAAAAACAAAAAGCAACCCGACCTCTAATCAAAAGAAAGTTGAAGCCGGTGCACGCCTTTAATCCCAGTACTCAGGAGGCAGAGGTAGGAGGATCGCCATGAGTTCGAGGCCACCCTGAGACTACAGAGTGAATTCCAGGTCAGCCTGGACTAGAGCAAGACCCTACCTCGAAAAACC
>PVHP010047488.1:0-12879 GCA_004024765.1 Zapus hudsonius
TTTTTTTTTTGTTTTTCGAGGTAGGGTCTCGCTCTAGCCCATGCTGACCTGGAATTCACTATGTAGTCTCAGGGTGGCCTTGAACTCATGGTGATCCTCCTACCTCTGCCTCCCGAGTGCTGGGATTAAGGGCATGTGCCACCACACCCAGCTTCCTTAATTTTATTTTTCATGTGTCTAGATTTCAATCAACACAAGTGGCTACTTGTTATGATTTTATGAACCATGCATAAATGAGAACTCTTCCCCCAATCAACTGTTTGACAATTCTGACTTCCTTTGATTCAGTTCTCAAATTTAATCTAATTACTATTTTGCTGATGGGAAATAAGAGACCCACACAAAATCTGTCATTTGCCTATAGCTGGATAGTGTTCTTTCTATCATAATTCCAATATTTATGTGGATATTCTCATTAAACATACATTTAAATTAAAATATAAATTTAGTACTAAATAAATACAAAAGAGTATTTTCCTTAAATATGTACTTCCATATCACAATGTCCTAAAACACAAATAACTATTGAGAAAAACTAAAACGAGGTACCAAATACAAAAGTACTTAGCACAGTTATTGGTACAAAGCAGGGCTGGTGGATAAGTTCTTCATAAAGTTCAGAATGATATACAGTATAAATTTAATGTGCTTGCTTTAATACTTTTCTTTCATCTTTAGACCACTGCATTTAAAAAAGAGAAACCACTACTTCATTCAAGACCTAGAAGTTCCTTTTCACCTGCATTTTCTTCCCACTCTATTTACCCCTGATGTGAAAGTGTGTATTCAGACATCTCACATACACTTTTCTATGATTATAATGAAAATTCCAAAGGACACAGACTGCTTTTTTCACTTCAATATTCCCAATAATTACAACAGTCCATGGCATGTATTAGAGTATAAATGGTTGTTAAATAAATATCAAGGCAGGCAGCAAGAGACTGACAGACCTCACATGAATAGCAGGTACAATTTTAACTAGTTCAAAGATCATTTGCCTAGAGCTCTGGGGTGGGAGATATATTTTCTTAATTATTTGAGAGAGAGAGAGAGAGAGAGAGAGAGAGAGAGAGAGAAGGGGGAGAGATAGAATGGGCATACTAGAACCCCTGCTATTTCTAACAAACTCCAGACACATGTGGCACTTTGTATGTCTGGTTTTACATGGGTACTGGGGGATTCGACTAGTAGGTTTTACAAGTAAGTGCCTTTAACTCCTGAGCCAACTCTCCAGCCCATGTTTTTGAGGCACAATCTCATTCTAGTCACAGGCTGGCCTCAAATTCATGGTGATGCACCTACTTCAGCCTCCCGAGTGCTAGGACTAAAGGCGATTCACCACTAAATACGTTAAGCCAGATGCATAAAGTGCTAGGAAGTGGCAGTTGAGTGTTCAGCACTAAATGAAAAATTTCAGCTGAGTGTGGTGGTCCATGTCTTTAATCCCAGGCTTGGGAGGCAGAGGTAGGAGGATCACCGTGAGTTGGAGGCCAGCCTGAGACTACATAGTGAATTCCAGGTCAGCCTGGGCTAGAGTGAGACCTTACTTTAAAAACAAAAGGCAAAACAAAACAAAATCTCTATTACCCCCTCCAATGTCTCAGGAACAATTGTGGAAGTGGTGGTGGAAAAAAATGTAAGAACTAGAGAACAGAATAGAGTAATTTGGAATGCAATGTTTGGAAAATAAAGTGGCTGTTACATTCATGACTTCAAACAATTCAAACATCCTTTCCCGGCCTTTCATAAGTACCTGTAAGATCATTCCCATTCCTGAGACTTAGACCTCAAAATATCCTGCCTAAGCACTCCACACTTCTTCCCATTTTCCTCTATTCTGTGGTTCCTATTTCTAGCTATTTCTGAATTTTTTTTTACTAGTCATGGACCTATTTATTATCTGAATTTAGGCAATAAAAAGAAGTGGATGTTTCACAAAAATTCAGCATAAACTGAAAATCAGTTGTGTCATTTGGAGTAATTTTGCTATCTGTCCAGAACAAATTTACTCAATGGTTTTAAGTATATATAGCTTTTCCATAAGATGATATAAACAAATAAGGTTAAATCTCACCTGATGTTTCATGTAATGATTCACGTAGTGGGGTGCCATTCTACTAACTTTCAGGCAAAATGGACATAGCAAGGCTTTAGTGTTTTCATGGGATATTCTAAAATGATTTTCGACATCAGAAAATATGGATGACCTAAACTGGCACACCTAGAGATAGAATGAATGTTAAGCTTAACACGAAACTTTATAAATTACACACATCTATCAAGTTAATAATGAGCTATCACTTATTTAGAACAACATCCTGCACTAGAAATGTTCCAAATAATAACTAGACTTTCTTCTTTTCAGAGTAACCACCCCCACTCTTGGCTTAAATTTTCAAGCTGACCCATCTTGAAATATAAAGTTTTCTGTCACATAAAAGTATTTTCTTCTTCTAGCACATCAGCTAGGGTCTAGGTGAATCAACAGAGGAATTGGCAAGATGAGCAAGAGTGCTGCTTCTACAGCGAGCCTGACAGCCTGCACCAGAGTAATGGAGACAAATACTGAGGATACACAAAACGTACCAAAGCAGAAATCCAGAAGCTGCTAAGAGCTCAACACTATAGTAGACTTAAAACACACCCACCACAGCTTTAAGGGAATTTTGCGGAAGAGGATACAGAAAAATTTTGAGAGCAAAGGTGGGTGGCACTATCCAGAGGCATTGCCCCCTCCCCAGATGACTGACTGCTGCTCACACAACTCATAGTCCACAACCCCATGGTGCATTCCAGCAATCCCACTGAGGAGGGTCCTCAGTGGAATGGGGGCTGGTAGGAGGGAAATTGTACCAACACATGATTTGTTCATACAAAGTTTCTACTTAATAAAAAAAAGAGTATTTTCTTCTTTAGGTTTTAATTTTTAAAATATATATAATTAACATTAATTAAATTAATTAAACACATATTATATATATATATATATATATATATGTGTGCGTGTGTGTGTGTGTGTGTGTGTGTGTGTGTGTGTGTGTGTGTTTTATTTTCAAGGTAGAGTCTTACTCTAGCCCAGGCTGATCTTGAAATCAGAGAAACCCTACCACTGCCTCCCAAGTACTGAGATTAATGACCAGTACACCCAGCTTAAAAATATTATTCTTGCCAGGTGTGGTGACACACACCTTTAATCCCAGTACTCCAGGGACAGAGGTAGGATCACTGTGAGTTGGAGGCCAGCCTGGGCTACAGAGAGACTCTATCTCAAAAAACTAAACTAAAATAAAAATTTCTGTATTGAGTTTTATATGCTAGGCCAGAAGCAATTTCTCTTTGTGCTGCCAACTTATTACTAGGAGTCACTTAAAATTCTGCAAAAATATTCTTCCAAAGCATGTAATTAGACTTTAATAGGAACATTTCCTATTTCCTTGACTTGTTATATTTCCCCCTATATAACAAGCCCATGCTTCTCTTTCTCCAATAGGATTTTTTGCGTAGTATAGTAGTCCACAAACTATAGCCTGAAGGTCAAATCCAGCACTCTAGTGCTGCATCCATTGTATAAGTTCAACCGCAGAGGTTTTCAATTATACAGAGGGTTTTCAACTCTAATATACTGATTTAAGTGATTAATTAAGAAATAAAAGAACAATACTATTTCAAGGCAAATGAACACTGAACTTAAGTACAATAAAAATGTGTATACCTGGCAAATATATGGCATTTCACCAGGCTTATGAGTCTCTTTCATATGCTGTAAAAGCAAATGCTCTGTTTCAAATGATAATTCACAGATTTTGCAAACAGCTGAAAGGAGAAAAACATTACACCATTTTTAGCATGCATATCAAAGTAGAAGACATTTTGTACATCCCTAACAACAACAAAACTTAGTAATAGCGAGGGTGGTTATAACAACTTTACTACTATCGACTCAATGACACTGTTCTAAGGAATCAAGAATGTAGTTCAGTGGTAGAGTACTTGCCTATAATGTATGAAGCCCTAGGTTCAATACCCAGTATTGCAAACAAACAAAATAAGGTATTATTTAGCTTATTTAATTCTCATAACATCACCAAGAAAGGAACCGCTATTTTATATCTCCATTTAAAATATAAGGAAGCAGAAGCACAAAAATATTAAATAACTTGTCTGAGTCTTCACAGCAGTAGTATGAGGTTTTGCTTGAATTTGAACTCAATCTATGTAGTTCTTCAACTGTGAGTGCTAATTACCATTGCAATTGTTTTTCATTTGAACTATAAATTAAGGCCATTGATTTTAAACTTAAGTATCATGGAAACTGGATGTTCTGATTTGTGTACCTTACACATAATATAATGAATTATGCAAAGACCTTGCTACTAATCAGTTATTTATAGAAGTATTTAAACAACAACAACAAAAGATTTTCAGCTTGCTCTCAAATTACAAGGTCAATTTATTAATTTTCAATCAGAATTCTTAAGGTTCCCTTACAATGAAATCAAACACAGTAATATTCAGGATGCCAACGAAATTGTCACTTACTTGTAAAGTCATGGGGAGTGTGTGTACTCTCAATGTGGCACTGCAGCTGGAAGGGTGTGGGATACTGCCGGTAGCAGTGCTGGCAGATGGTATGGCTATCCCAGCTCTCACTGTTCTGCTTCTCAAGTTCCAAGTGGTGTTTCATGTGATTCATAAACCTGTACAAGATAGTCAACAGGAGAATAAAATGCAGATTTATATCAACTAAAACTCACAAGTAAATATCTGGTCATTAAATTTTAAAAATTCTTTAAAGGCCTCTAGAAAAGTATGCACTTTAGCTGGGCATGGCAGCATTCACATGTAGTCCCAGTTATTTGTGAGGCTGAGAATGATCATTTGAAGTTATGAGCAATGTAGTAGAATTAATCACCAAATAAAAAGTGTGTGCTTACTTCAGGTCACTGAGAAATCAAGCTGAAAACCTCCTTCCCATTGACTAGCTGTCAGAATGTTTGAAAGGGCTGTGTTGCATGCAGGCTTTTGGGAAA
The DNA here is from genome assembly GCA_004024765.1 of Zapus hudsonius. Taxonomy (NCBI): domain Eukaryota; kingdom Metazoa; phylum Chordata; class Mammalia; order Rodentia; family Dipodidae; genus Zapus; species Zapus hudsonius. The sequence continues at coordinate 5,034 of PVHP010047488.1, forward strand.
GATAAGTCATCAGTGGTGTTAAACCGTATTGGACCTTGCAAGCCTTACTGCTGGCCAGCCAAACCAAATGTGCCAACTGGTACAATAGTGGCATGTCTGTTATGGGGGAAACCAATTACTCTCTGATTTGACTGGAGGCCTGCTCGACCAGATGGGATTCATGCCTGGTACTGAAAACCTAGTCAAAGCTGATAGCTAGGGAAGTCATAAATTATGGGGGAGTAATGACTATTGTCTGGCTAAATGCATATATTATGCCCACTGAACTGCCCTTTAAATACAGGTTTTTGCCCATATATTAATGGTACCTCACTTTTAGTTAGATAAGCTTCTCATTTCAGATGGTGGAGACTCAAAACTCATGAAAAGTGCTAAGAAAAAGTAATGAGGTGTTCAACACTGAGAAACATCTCTATCACACCCTCCAAGGCTCAGGAACCATTCATTACAGAAGAGTGGTGAAAAGAATGTAAGAGCCAAAGAATGGGGAGGATGGTTTACAATGCTGTCAATCCAAACACAAAGTGGCCTTGATATTCATGATCTCATAGTGGCTGAGCCTACTTACATAAATTCTGCATAATAAGAGGGAAAAGTGATGGTATTAAAACAGAAGAGATACTAGTTAGAAAGAAGAAAGGATTCAGTGGAGGGAGGTTGGGAGGGGGAAAAGGAAGGGTGGCGAGGGGGGATTATAATCATGTTATATTATCTATATTTATGGAAGTTGTCAATAAAATAGTTAAAATATTATTTCAAGGGGCTGGGAAAATGGATGCTTAAAAAATTAATTTCATTAATAGCCTTAGGCTGGCCTTGAACTTACAGTGATCCTCCTACCTCAGCCCAAGGAGTGATGGGATTAAAAGTGTGTGCCACCACACCCAGAACATTCTTTTAATCTTTGTTTAAAAATAATCCATCAATGTAGTTAATAAGACATGCTACAAATTAACTATAATTGTAATTATTTCAGATTCAATATAATTTTTGAAGTTTGTGAAGATGCTTAGCTGTTAAAAGTGTTTACTTGCAAAGCTTTTCAGCCTGGGCTCAATTCCACAATGTAAAGCCAGATAGGCATTCATTTGCAGTGGCAAAAGAACCTTACACACCCATACATACATGTGTGTACACACACACACACATGCAAATTAATAAATGAAAAAGAAAGGAGCTAAGAGATGGCTCACTGGTTAAGGCACTTTCCTACTAATCCTAATGACCCAGATTCAATTCCCCAGTACCCATGTAAAGCCAAATACACAAACTGGCACATGCATCTGGAGTTTGTTTGCAGCAGTTAGAAGCCTTGGCATGCCCATTCTCTCTCTGCTTGCAAATAACGTATTTTAAAAAAGAAATACTTTTTGATAAAGAAAAATAGCAGGCTTCTTTCCCTCACATCAAATACTATTTGAGCTTTGTTTGTTTTTCCAGGTAGGGTCTTGATCTAGTCCAGGCTGACCTGGAAATCACTATGTAGTCTGAGGTTGGCCTCAAACTCACATTGATCCTCCTACTTCGGCCTCCCAAGTGCTGGTATTAAAGGAGTGCACCACCAGGCCTGCCCTAAACTTTTTTTATCTGCAAGCAAAGAGGGTGGGGTTAAAAGGCACACAAAATGTAACTGCAAATGAACTCCAGACACATTGGCTTTACATGGGCACTGGGGAATCGAACCTAGGTTTTCAGGCTTTGCAAGCAAGCACCTTTAACCACTGTGTCATCTTTCCAGCCCTCAAATACTATTTAAATTTAAAAATAAAGCACTTAAAATGCTTAATAGAAAGAAACTAGCATTAAGAGCAGCTACAGAGTCATAAAAGAAAATTTAATTGGGAGGCAGAATTGGGAGGATAGCTGTGAGTTTGAGGTTTCCCTAACTGAGACCCTACCTTGAAAAAGCAAAATAAACAAACAAACAAATAAACAAACAAACAAACAAGACAGGGCTGGAGAGACAGCTCAGTGTTTAAAGGTGTTTGCTTTCAAAGCCTGTTGGTCCAAGTATGATTACCCAGTACCCACGGAAAGCCAGATGCACAAAGTAGCATATGCATCTGGAGTTCGTTTGCAGTGGCAAGAGGCCCTGGTATGCCCATACTCTCTTTTGCTCTTTCTCTTTTCAAACAAATATTGAAAAAATTAAGACATAAATGTATAAAGTCTCTAAAATTCCACTGGTTATTATATATCTGTTAGAAAATGTGTCATGTTTCACACAGCTTGAACTTCTCTCAAGAAGATTTTTTTTTTTTTTTTGTTTTTTCGAGGTAGGGTCTCACTCTAGTCCAGGCTGACCTGGAATTCACTATGTAGTCTCAGGCTGGCCTCGAACTCATGGCGATCCTCCTACCTCTGCCTCCCGAGTGCTGGGATTAAAGGCGTGCGCCACCATGCCCGGCTTCTCAAGAAGATTTTTAAAGGATAACTTTTTTGGGGTTGGTGGTAGGGTCTTGTTATATCCTGGGCGGACCTGGAAGTCACCATATAGTCTCAGGGTGGCCTTGAACTCATGACAATAATCCTACCTCTGCCTCCTTAGCGCTGGAATTACAGGCGTGCGCCATCACACCTGGCTCACTTTCTTATTAAAAAAAAAACTTTTTATTGACAACCTCCATAATATAGAAAATATCCTGTGAAAGGATAACTTTCTATATGCTAAAATTGTAAATATGAAATATACATATTTGTTTTTCTCAATGTAGGGTCTCACTCTAGCTCAGGCTGACCTGGAATTCACTATGTATGTAGTCTCAGGGTGGCCTTGAACACACAGTGATCCTCCTACCTCTCTACCTCCCAAATGCTGGGATTAAAGGTATTAGCTACCATGCCTGGCCTGAATTACAATTTTTAAACATTAAAAAAGACAAGTATGGAAGAGATTAGAAAGGATAAAGAGGTTCTTCATGTTATGTAAAAATGTAAGATTTGAGGCAATTAGAAAATATTGGAGAAAAAAGTAATTTCTCCTATGTTATAGTAAATATACATTGCCCTTTCTTAAGCTATATGAAAAAATAAAACTAGGCAGATTCACATGTCACAATTTTTTTTTTTTTTTGGTTTTTCGAGGTAGGGTCTCACTCTAGCCCAGGCTGACCTGGAATTCACTATGTAGTCTCAGGGTGGCCTCGAACTCATGGCGATCCTCCTACCTCTGCCTCCTTAGTGCTGGGATTAAAGGCGTGCACCACCACGCCTGGCTCACATGTCACAATTTAAAGTGCAAAAGAAGACAAAAGATTTCAGTCTAATAAACAAGTTTAAAATGCTTTATCTAGGACACCAAAGGAAAAAATATACAACATTCATATGTCTCTAAGTAATACTCGGTTAATTTTCATACAAATAAAGATAAGTATTTACATACCTAATATTATTTTTAAGAACTTTCGAGCAACTGAAGCATTTAAAACGTGTGTAAGTCTTCGTTTCTTCATCAGTAGCGCCTTCATGTCTTCCATAATAAAAGTCGCTAACTAGCATGATCAATTTTCCTGTCTCTGAATCAATGTTACTGATGTTTTCATCAAGTTCTGTTTTAGGAGTTTTCAATAAGTTATTTATCCTGTCTGGGCAACAATACTGAAAGAGGAGAAAAATATGTCTTATTTATATCTCTTACAAAAAATCAGATGTCAGAAATGAATTCTGTGTTTACAACTAGGGCCAGATAATATAAAGTTATCCTTGGCAATATATTTGGAAAGATATTCACCAAAACATTGCCTTTTTTCTCTATAAATTCTTTAAAAATTTCAATAATACTTGCAACAGCATGGATGGACTTCAAAGATACTACATTAAGTGCATTTTAAAGAAAGAATTTCAAAAACAAATTGAAATCTTTAAGTTCAGAATCCTTGGTTCCTTCTACTTTTTCTTTCCAGGTGAAAGTTTATTTAATAATTTGCTTTATGATCAAAATCATGCATTTTACATATATGTCAATATAACATATAAAATAATAGGTAGTCCTATATACCATTATGCACAAGTGTAATTATCAAAATATGTAGTATCATTTTAGTACACTTGAAACTAGATTTTAGCAGAGCTAACTTGCCATGATATAGACTCAAGATTCTAGAAGATATGTGGTTCACAAAAAAAGAATTGTCAGTTATATCTTGAAAATCTTAATTTTATCCATAATTCTTAAATATACCTCATTAAAATCAAAACTTCATTTAAACCATCTCTAATATAGAATACTTTCATACATGAGCTATTTTCAATGAAAAATCCAATTTTTATTATATACTATTTCAGTTGTAGAATTTCTCTAGGATTCTCTATTAATAACTGTAAACCAAAAATAAAATGTATTTACAAACCATAAGTCTGATAAAAGGCTACATATACAAAGCACGTAATTCATATAAGTCAGTTGTAAACAAACAAAAAAAGTAAACCTCCAAAAAAGCTGTTGTTAAAAATAGGCAAAGTCAGGCCTGATGGCATACACTGTTAATTCCAGTACTCAGGAGGCAGAGGTAGGAGGATTGTTGTGAGTTCGAGGCCAGCTTGGGACTAAATTCCATCCAGGTCAGTCTAGGGTAGAGTGAGACCCTACCTTGAAAAAACAAAACAAAACAAACAAACAAACAAAAAGCAGAGGAGCTAAGACATTTCTAAAAAGAGGACATATAAAACAACCAATAGCTAGGTGTAAAAAGACACTCAAAAATCATTAATTATCAGAGACATGCAAATCAAAAGCATAGTGATATATGCTACCTCATAAGGATGGCTCTATCTAAAAGAAAACTAACCTGGTAATGAGAATATGCATCAGTGAAGTCAGTATGGAAAACACATGATTCCTCAAAAAATTTAAACTTAGAACAATCATATGATCCGGCATGCCACTTTGGGGTATATACCCAAAGGCACTGAAAACAGGAAAAAAAGACAAATCTGCAGCCTCAATCTCAATGGAGCATTATCTACAACAGCAAAACATGAAAGCACTCTAAAGTGCATAAACGGTATGGAATAATATTCAGCCATAAGAAAGAAAATCCTACATTTGCAACAACATGGATGGACTTGAAAGACACTACGCTAAGTGAAATAGGTTAGGAACATAAGGACAAATATTACATAATTCCTCATATGACAGTATCATTCCTCAAAGAAATAGAAAAATGACTTGAAATTAAGATGGAAGCACAGAAGATCTTGGAGAGCCAAAACTATCCTCAGCAAAAAGAATACCATTAAAAAAATACTATTGGAGATTATCATCATACCCAATCTTGTGTGGTACTGGCACAAAAAACAGGCCTGCAGACCAATGAAATAAGACTAAAAGATTCAGGTTTAAGTCTATATAACTACAGCCACCTGATTTTTGACAAAGATGTCAAAACCACACTTTGGAAAAAAAGACAGCATTTTAAATAAATGGTGTTGGGAAAACTAAATATCTACATGTAGAAGAAATTAATCTAGGCCCTTATCTGTTATGTTGCACAAAAATCAATTCCAAATAGATCAAAGACCTTAATGTTAGTCCTGAAACTTTGAAATGGCTAAAGGAAGAAGTAGAGAGAACACTTCAAGATAAAGACATAGGAAAGGACTTTCTGAATAGGACCCTGGCTATCCAGGAAATAAGGCAAACAATCAACAAATCAGACCTCACGAAAGTAAACTAACCTCATGATCAGCTAAGCAAACCATTAAGAGTCAAGAGGCAACCTACACAATGGGAGAAAATATTTTTTTATAGAAATTTTTTTTAAAAATTATTTATTTATTTATTTAGTTAGTTAGTTAGTTCCTGAAGATTTTTTTTCTTTTTTTTATTGCCCATAATGAGTTACAATATTTAGTGGGCAAACAATGAGTTGTTATCCCCAATTCCCCGCTGCCCTCCCCTCCCCACTCCGCTGGATAACCTCCTCCATGGGTCCTCTGGATCAGTCCTTGTGACAGGGGACCATGGATAGCCTAGTATTCAGCCAGGTTTTCCTGGCCATGCCTCTGGATAATCTCCCCCACCACGGCTCTCACAATCTTTCCGCCCCCTCTTCCGCATAGTTCCCTGAGTCGTGGTGGATGACTATTAAGGCTGCTTTATGGTTGTGAGCTTAGGGGTCTTTGTGTCAAGAATCGTTGGTTTCTGTCTCACAGGTTTATCCTGTGTTGACTGAATGGCTGTGGCTGTGGGTCCCTTGTTCATCCCAACATTCTCTGTGGGGTTCCATATGGATCCTCAACGGTATGACTGTGGTGGCTCCTCTTTTGCCAGAATGTCAGCTATCGGCCTATAGTCGGTTGGTAGGGTTAGATGGGCCCCAGCTCTCTCACTGCATCCTGAAAAATACAAACACAATCTACATCGGAGAGTGAGATCAGTGTAGGTTAACAAATATACACAATTGTGGATTACCTAGATTCTATTTTTAGTAGCCTCCCTGTCAATCAGTCCCATAGTGCATCTTGTCTTGGGAGCCCAAGAGTACGGGATCCGGTGCCTATCGTCCTGAATCCCAAGTTCCAGACAAGGGGTCTCCCTCACTAAGTGGAAAACTGGCCAAATTTGAAAGCTGTTGATTGTCTCCCCCAGGCCCAGGCTCCTCCGATACACATGTGCTCCTTTCCTGGTTCGCTGTTCTCTCCCAGTAGGAGGTGTGGTCAGCCTACTCATGACCGCAGATTGTGTTTCGTGTCAGTGGTCTCTGTTTATCCCAGCTAGTGTTGATCAGTTTCCCCTGGCAGCCTGTGCAGTGCCTTCCAGGACTACACTAACTGCCTTCTGGGGGCTGGATACCGTTCCGGATATTGAAGGGTCTCTCGATGCTGATCCATGGCATTCTGTGATTTCTTCAGCAACAGGTTTTGCTTCAGGCATGGGGAGGGCACTCAAGAGCTTTGACAGAATTCTGTCTTGTTGTTGGAACCTCATGGGTCGCTTTGGTAAACATCTCAGTGAGGGAAGGAACCAGTGGTTGAAACCAGGGGTTGTCAGGCTGATCTAATTATTCACAGGCTTAGACTTTCTCCCCTACTACTCATGGCCCCTCTTGCCAGGCAACGCTCACTACTTTCTCAATAGGTTACAGTATGCTCGTAAGGATTTTATAGTTTTGAACCTAATATGGTTTATCCTCATGCTTAAGCCATTCCCACCCCCCATCCCTTACCCCTCATTCATAACATCTCACTTCTTTCTACTAGTCTGCATAAAGAAATCAGTTATCCTAGTTAAGGACCACATATGAGGGAAAATATGTGGCGTTCGACTCTCTGTTCTTTTGAGAGTTCACTTAGTAAGATCTGCTCGAAGTCAGACCATTTTTTCCTAAATTTTGATATTTCATTTTTCTTTTCAGCTGAGTAAAATTCTATTGTGTAAATATACCACAGTTTCTCTGTCCATTCCTCCATGGAAGGGCATTTGGGTTGATTCCAATTTTTGGCTATTATGAATTGAGCTGCTATAAATATGGTTGTACAAATGTTTCTGCGTCGAGATGTGACATTTTGTGGATAGATGCATAAAAGAGGGATAGCTGGGTCCATTGGAAGGTCTATGTCCATTCTGTTCAGAAGTCTCCACACGGCTTTCCATAGCGGTTGAACAAGTTTGCAATTCCACCAGCAGTGAATGAGGGTTCCTTTTTCCCCGCATCCTTGCCAGCAATGATTGTTGTTGGTTTTCTTTATGATTGCCATTCTGACAGGGGTAAGATGGTATCTCATTGTGGTTTTGATTTGCATTTCCCTGATGCTTAAGGATGCTGAGCACTTTCTTAAATGAGTCAAGGCCATTTGTGTTTCCTCCTCCGTGAATTCTCTGTTGAGATCAGTACCCCATTTTGTG
>PVHP010047489.1:0-12886 GCA_004024765.1 Zapus hudsonius
GTTCCTGTCTCAATGGCCTATCCTGTGTTGATTCAATGACTGTGGTTATAGGTCCCTTGTTCATCATTCATTGTCTGCTGAGTTCCTTATGGATCCTCCCTGATATGACTGTGGTGGCTCCTCTCTTGTCCGGATCTCATCCATCGGCCTAAGGTTGGTTGGTAAGGTTAGATGGGCCACACCTCTCTCGTTGTATCCTTTAGGAGAGTCCTGGCGAAGTTGTTACTCGGTCACCATCTTGCTCCGCCCTCCTTAAATGATTTTTATTAATGTTGGTTTTATTTATTTGCAAGGAGAGAAAGAGAGAGAGGGAGGGTTGGAGATATGGCTCAGTGGTTAAGGCACTTGCCTCCAGTGCCTAAGGCCCTGAGTTCAATTCCCCAGGACCCACATAAGCCACACCCACAAGGTGGTGGCCCTGATGTTCTCTCTCTCTCTCTCTCTCTCTCTCTCTCTCTGTATCTCTCTGCTTGAAAATGAATAAATAAAATATTTTAAAAAGAGAGAGTGTGTATGTGTATGTTTAGGCACACCAGGGCCTCTTGCTACTGCAAATAAATTCCAGATACACACGCCACTGGCTTTACATGGGTACTGGGGACTTGAACCCAGGCTAGCAGACTTTGTAAACAAGTACCTTAACCTCCAAGTCATCTCCCCACCCCATTATTGAATTTTTGAGACATGTCATGTTGTGTATTTCTGGCTAGCCTTGAGCTCACAGCAATTCTCCTGCCTTGGTTTCTCTAGTGCAAGGATCGCAGGTGGAGATCACTACACTCTGATTCATTATTGCTTGAGCAGAAAAGTGTAAGCATTCATTTAGGTGAAGACCAATAAGGCTTTTTGTGTGAATACTCACTTCTCTTGTACCTGAAAGATGTTTGATTTGGAGAGATCTAAAACAAGGTCAGGGGGTTGGGAACATGGCTCAGAGGTGAGGGGGAGCACTTGCTATGCAAGCTTTGATCCCCAGCATCCATGTAAAAAACCACGTATGGCCACACATACCAGTCACTCCACTGCTGAGGGGGACAGAGACAGGAGGATTGATTGTGATTGAGGAGGGGGACACTCTGTGTTCTCTTTGGCCTCTGCATGGTATACTTGAGGTATGTGCATCAGTATACACACATGCCTACATCCCCATCTCTCACACACACACACACACACACACACAGAGAGAGAGAGAGAGAGAGAGAGAGAGAGAGAGAGAGAGAGAGAGAGAGAGAGAGAGAGAGTTAAAAAACTAAGTTAAACATAAATACAGATCATCCTTGTATGGCCCTTTTTGCAAACTATACAGCCTGTCCTGGAATCACTAGGTCACTGAGGAAGCTGCTTAGGTTGATGTTCATTCCTCATTCAGTTCATTGTTAGGCATTGAATAGCTAAGCTTTGTACTATAGACAAATCAGCCTCGCGTTCATCTGATGTCTAGGGATCTATCAAGTTCAGGAAGGATTAGGCAGAAAAAGTACATGAACTTGAGACTCATATTGGGAGCTGGTAGAAGGCCCTAATTGAGCTGAGTTGGTTTGCTTGGTGGGGAAAGAGCAGTAAGGAGGGAGTACGAGCTCAGCACTTGGGGGTTTCTTAGGATGAAGAAGTAATAAGAAGGTCAAGTTGGGGAAGAAGTCAGCTGATGCAGTCCCAAATCTGCCACTTCAACATGAGGATTACCTTGAGCAAATGACACTTGAAAACTAGAGAATGTAAGAAAGATCTTCTGTGGTGGTTTGAGCCAGGTGTCCCCCATAAACTCTTGTGTTCTGAATGCTCAATCCCCAGCTGGTGGCAATCTGGGAATTAGAGCCTCCTGGAGGAGGTGTATTGTTGGGGGCGGGCTTATGGGTGCCAGTGTTTGGCACACCTTCCTGCTGCTGTTGTACACTGATGTTGGCCAGGAGGTGATGTCCAGCCTCTGCTCATGTCACATCTAATCTTCCCCTTTTCCAAGAGAGAGAGAGAGAGAGAGAGAGAGAGAGAGAGAGAGAGAGAGAGAACTTCCATGTAAAAGATACCCTCCATGTAACTGGAAAAAGGAAGCATTCTTTGATGGGGACTCATAACCAAGAGAATTCTGTACAAATAGATCTCTTAAAACAATAATTATCTTACTTTAGCCTCTAGAAATAACTGAATTATTTGCCTAGGATTGCTTGTCTTTGTTCAGCCTCGTGCAGAAACATGTAGGTTTTGCCATTCTTTGCGTCTTTGTTTTCTGATGAGGGTTCCCACCCAGGTCATGACAAACAGATAGAATTGGTATGCCTTTGATTTGTTGTCAATTTACTTCTTGGTCCAAGCTGGGACCCTAGGAAGGCCAAGAAAAGCCTCTCTTATACTGTGACTGTTCCCAAGGCATTGGTGTGGATTGGCCTTATGTTCCATGGGGAGTGGGCTCTCTAGCTGCTAGGTGGTAGGGACAGGAGATTTGCCTCATTCATGCTATCAGGGAGCCGCTTCTGCACCCCTGTGGGCATGCATTCTGGAGCCCTCACCTCACCATCAAACCCTGGGTGATGGTCCTCCTCACACTATGGGAATCAGCACCGATGGGCAGAAGTCTGAAAAGTTGTCAGAAGGAAAATTCCAACTTGCAATGTGTGAGTTATGTGATTATATCCCAGCCATTTCGAAATGATTAACTCCCTGTCAACGAAATGCTGACTTGCCCCATCACTAAACACTCTCCTCTGCCACCCGACAATCCCTGTCCTTGGACCTCAGTCAAGTTGTGTTTTTATAAAAATCACAAAGAATTATCACAGTTCTCATCAAACTTATCTGACCATGGAACACTGGTATTGTGAAGCGTTTATCAACATCATGAACACTAATGAATCCTGACATGCTTCAGAACACAGTTTGAAAATTAGCCTTCCGTATCCCATAAATTACATCTAGACTCCAATGATGGCAAAACTGTACTGTTTTCCTGGACTCCAGCCTCTGCAGAATATAATACTAGGTAAGTATTCATCAATAATTTACTGAATGGTTAACTTGAGAATAACTAACTAGTTGAACATTAAACTCGGATTACTTGGACAATGAATCACATTTGCTGATAAAATTCTCCTTTTACGACATTAAATTTAAGAGATATTTTTATTATAAAGAACATGTCCAATGTGACTAAAGAAAATGGAAGAACCAAGTGTCCTAGGCTCAATGAATAGTTTTCTGTTTTATTCCGAGGAAGGTAGTAGGAGGGCGGTGTTAAGAACATGATGTGTACACACACACACACACACACACACACAAAAGTAACACTAGGTATGTTGTGTGTCATGACTCTCCATTTTTGGATATTTACATAAGTGGTGCACGCCTTTAATCCCAGCACTCGGGAGGCAGAGGTAGGAGGATCACCATGAGTTCAGGGCCACCTTGAGACTATATAGTGAATTCCAGGTCAGCCTGGACTAGAGAGAGACCCTACCTCGAAAAACCAAATATATATATATATATATATATATATATGCATTAAATATGTATGTATTGTGAAATCTTCACAATAACCAGAAGGTAGATGTAATCCAAGTGTCCATTGACAGATGAATAGATAGGCAAAATGTGGCATCTACTCCTGGTGGAACAATTATTTTAATTATCATTATGCTTCAACCTCAGAAGGAAATTCTGACACACGCTACGACATGGAGGAGCCTCGGGGATATTATGCTAAGTGAAATAATCCAGTCACAAAGAGAGACAAACGTAAGATTCTGTTCAAGCGAGGCATCTACAGTCCTCAAATTCATAGAGACAGAAAACAAAGTGGCAGCCACCAGGGGTTGGGGACAGAAGAACCATTGAGTAATGGATATAGAATTTCAATTTTGTTGGGTGGCAAAGGCCTGAGCACCATTGCCCAACAACATGAATATACTTAACATACCAGAGGAGCATTTGTAAAAAAAAAAAAAAAAAAAGGCTAAGATGGGTGGGGGGGAAGGGAACAGCACAATGGTAGGTGCTTGCCTTACGTAAAGTCCTTGGTTCAATTCCCAGTGCCCCTGCCAAGATGATTAAGATGGCATCACTAATTACATACATTTTGCCTCACAATTAAGCAAATAAGCAAATGACATTCAGACACTGAAAATCAGTCTTTTTAAAAATATTTTATTTATTCACCTTCAAGCAGAGAGATACAGAGAAAGAGAGAGAGAGAGAGAGTGCACACCAGGGCCACCACCCTGTGGGCCCGGCACACGTGGGACCTGGGGAATCGAACCCTGGACCCCAGGCACTGGAGGCAAGTGTCCCAACTGCTGAGCCATCTCTCCAGCCCTGAAAATCAGTCTTTATGTGGAGAATTATAAGTAGAGATTTTTATTGGTTTTTGTGAATGTTAACTTGTGGCTCTGAATTTATAATGAAAAGAGTTCGGGAGGCTAGAGAGATTGCTCAGTGGTTACAGGTGTTTGCTTGCAAAGCCCAATGACTTGAGTTCAGTTCCCCAGCACCTGTATTAAATCAGATGCACAAAGGAACATGCATCCGGAGTTCGTTTGCAGGAGGCCCTGGTGATCCCATACACTATCTCTCTCTCAAATAAACAACTTAATTATTTTTCAAAATGTTCTTAAGATGGCCACACAACAATGTGAATATACTAAATTCTACAAAATTGTACACTTAAAAACAGTTAAGATGATAAATTTTACACTACTTACATAAGCTGGGATGTTTCATGAGCATGGAAAGAAAGAGATACCTAAGTGATACTTACAATTTCTTAAATATTTAATTATTTTGATAGTGTGGTAATATACAATATCTTTATAATATTATATTAAATTGCATACATATTTAATATATTAAATTTTTTTTTTGGTTTTTCGAGGTAGGGTCTCACTCTAGTCCAGGCTGACCTGGAATTCACTATGTAGTCTCAGAGTGGCCTTGAGCTTACGGCAATCCTCCTACCTCTGCCTCCCGAGTGCTGGGATTAAAGGCGTGTGCCACCACACCTGGCTTATATCTTTAAAATATTTTTAATTATTTGCAAGCAGAGAAAGAGAGAGAATAAGAGAAGGAATGGGCACATCAGAGTCTTCTGCCACTGAAAATGAACTCCAGATCCATGTGCCAATTTGTGCATCTGGCTTGATGTGGGTACTGGGGATTCAAACCTGGGATGCTAGGCTTTGCAAGCAAGCACCTTTAACTTCTGAGCCATCTCTCCAGTCCTGAAGTTACTTCTGAGGGCTGGAGAGATGGCTCAGCAGTTAAGGTGCTTGCCTGAAGCTACTTCTGGATCCTTGTGGATCTGCGTAGGCCATGACAACAATTCCCAACATAGGGACTGTGCCTCACTTACAAGCTGGGCTCACTCTTCTTTTGGGGAAGTGGAGAAGAATCGAAAGACTTCTAAGAAGATAGATCTCAAAGGAAGAACCAGCTTTGAAGTCTAAATGACTGTATGGAAGCGGATTTTGTTGCAGCTCTGTAAGGGAGAGGGACAAGAACGAGAAATAAACACGCTGCTGTTGTCGCAAGTCACTGGAACTCAGACATGCCAAGCACTTAGCTACTCTAACACAGCCGTAGAAGGCTGAGTACTACGCACCTGCAGGCTGAAAGGTCGGGTAGGCAGGGGAAGCAGAAATGACACCTTAATGACTCCCAAGTGTAAGCGTTTTATGTTTCTCATTAATCGTGTGGCAAATATGTTTAACTAAACACACATACTTCTTATTTCACACATAACTCAAGGGAAAGGGCTTGTGTTGGGATTTAGATCAGAATGTTAACACCTCCTTTGGGCCCAGCTCAGAGGATGCAGTGGAAATCAAAGGAAAAGACTTCCCAAGGGAATATGGAGTGAAACCTGAGGGAGAGACTCGGAGCTCCAGGGACACGTGTTCCTTCCAGAGCTCTTATTCCCCCAAGTCTTAGATTTAAGACTCGTTGTTATTATTATAATTAAACAATGATCAATGCTAACGTGCAACCAAACACTTAGGGGTTCTGAGCGGCTGCCCAAACAGTAGTCATCCAGTCCTGCTTCTAATTTGTCCTTATCGACAGGGCTTATGTACAAGACTGAATTCCTGTCTGTTAACCCCAGCTCTGTAGCCTGACAGCCTGAACTCAGCAGCTCATGACCGGCCCTGCCCTGACGTGGAGGGAAGCCTCACTCCTGGCCTTCATATGGACCTGTGACCAGTGATATCACCAATCACTTGGCCTTTCCTGTGTAGATGGGTCTTCCATCTGACAACTCTTATGATATCTGTTTGGAGTTTGGTAAGGTGTATTTTTTTAATCACCCTTCAGTGACTCATATTTACTTAAAATATAACCTTCATGGGCCGGAGAGATGGCTCAGCAGTTAAGGCCTAACAACCCAAGTTCCATTCCCCAGTACCTACGTAAAGCCAGATGCACAAAGTGGTGCATGCATCTGGAGTTCATTTTCAGGGGCTAGAGGCCTTGGTGCACCCATTCTCTCTCTATTTGGAAATAAATAAAATATTTTTTATTTTTTAAAAATATTATTTTATTCACAAACCAAATGTGTGTGTGTGTGTGTGTGTGAGAGAGAGAGAGAGAGAGAGAGAGAGAGAGAAAGAGAGAGCACCAGGGCCTCCTGCTGCTGCAAAGGAACTCCAGATGCATGCATTACTTTCTGTATCTGACTGTATGTGGGTACTGGGGAATCGAACTTGGGTCCTTAGGCTTTGCAGACAAGTGCCTTAACCACTAAGCCATCTCTCCAGCCCAATAAAATATTTTTTAAAAAACATAGCCTTTACCATGTTGCCCAGGGTTACATAATCTGGCCACTCCCTCTCCCCTGCCAGCATCCTGAATTGTCACTGCTTTCTTGCTCACCTGCCTCTTCAGTTCCTGAGACCCAGAGCTCTCTCAGACGTTCACTGCCCTGCTGTGGTGCCCAACATGGCCTTTTTATTTGTCTTTCTGGCCACAGTGAGCTCCTTGTCCTCAATCTTCAGTCCAGATGGCACCTTCCCAGAGCAACCTTCTCTGACCACTCACCTCAAACAGGGGTTCATGTCGACCACTTTGTGTCCCCTCCCTCTTCCTCCAGCCATGGCAGCAACAATAAGTTTTGTCTGGGTGTCCTCTGATGGCCCTGTCTGTCTGTCTGTCTGTCCCTGCTCCAGGAATCCTCTGAGGCCACAGTGGGGGCTTTATCTTCACAGCCTGGAAATGGGAAGCCATTCATGACCTACAGACCAGTGAGATGGACTAATATTCAACTGTCATCCAGTTTTGACCTTCATTCTACCTGACACCTAAGTGTCCCCGCGGGAGGGCCCTCATGGGCCACAGCAGTGACCCAATGAGGCTACACTCGAGTTCTCTAGTTTCCGCTTTGTGTTTGTTTATTTTGTCTACCTTCCTCCATTCCATACTCCTTTCTGTCGATGGATGAATACATCATAAATGTATTTTATTAAGAATTAAACATCCATTCTAGGCATTTTGAGGCAGCATGGCATTCTGTTTAAGATCATATGTTCTGGATTCAGATCTTCTGGTCAGTTCCTGACTCTACCACTCAAGTAGCTCAGTAGCCTTGGGCAAATTTTCATACCAGCCTGGGAACGGACATTACCACCTGGGAAGTTGATGACTGCACCTGACACGTGGGTTGCTATGGTGCTAAAATGTTACAGACACCCAACCAACCAAAATCAGCTTGTGAAGGAAAGGGTTTATTTTGACTTACAGCCTGGGGAGGGGGGAGGGCAGGGAGCTCCATGATAACAGAGAAAGCATGGCATGAGCAGAGACTGGACATCACCTCCTAGTCAACACCAGGTGGACAATAGCAGCAGGAAAGTGTGCCAAACACTGGCAAGGGGAAGCCGGCTATAAGACCCGTCAGGCTCGCCCCCAATGACACACCTCCTCCAGCAAGGCTCCAGTTCCCAAATTGCCACCAGCTGAGGACCCAGCATTCAAAACACATGAGTTATGGGGGACATCTAATCCAAAGAACCACACAAATAAACCAGAGATAAACTACTTAAGGCAGCACATGGTAAACCCAGGGTTCCTTGCTGCCTTAGTGACTTACCTCCTGCAGTCATTTAAATTCAGACTTGCCCAGGTATGATATTCATTTTAGAGTTTCTGAACTTGTCACTCCTTTAGCCAGGTTCTCCTGGGATGCCTGAGTGAATGTCATTGGCTAAACGATGCGTAGCTGAGATTCAGCTGACTTAGGCATGTGATACTTGTAAACATGTCACATGTTTTAATTCCTCCTCAGAAGTATTCCGATTAATGAAAAACAAAGACCAATGTCAATGTCCAACCTGTTAATTTCCCCCATCTTTTGTCTTTGGGGGTCCCTTGTGTTTTATGCAGTCTCAGGTGGCGACCCTCCTATCTCTGCCTCCCTCCAGAGTGCTGGGATTGAAGGCGTGCGCCACCACATGAAGCCTTGTGATTTTAAAATTATAAACTAGACGCGCCATCACATGACCACATGGCAGTGCTCTATAGAAGCTCTTGTCACTATTGAA
This sequence comes from Zapus hudsonius, assembly GCA_004024765.1. Classification (NCBI taxonomy): domain Eukaryota; kingdom Metazoa; phylum Chordata; class Mammalia; order Rodentia; family Dipodidae; genus Zapus; species Zapus hudsonius. Next base: position 8,517 of record PVHP010047489.1, read on the forward strand.
ATAATGATCACGCTTTACATTAAGAAATGCAGCCGGGGAGATGAAGGGTGGGAATAAACAGATGCCATTAATGACAGGAATATTCACAAAGGACTGAGTCCACTTCCCGCTCCCCTGACCCAGCCCAACCAGGGACAAACCCTTTCGTTCTTTTTCAGGTAGAAGGACCTCAATGCCCGACAACATGGGCCCATTTCCAGGCTGCAGAATCTTGGTACCACCTGTCCTATAGAGACACACCAAGGAGAGCAAAACCCAGAGAGAGTCTTTTGCCTTGACTCACAAGCTTAGCCTCAGGAGACTTTCAGAACTTCCCCAATTCCTTCTACTCTCAGGAGGAAGACAAAACAGGATTTGGGTTTTGTCCTTTTCCAAGGTTCATGACAAGACAAAGAGGCCGTGTCAGCACGTGGGAGGCCGAGAGGCTGGCGCCTGGATGTTATTCTTGGGCTGCAGAAGGGAAGGGAGGCAGTGCCAGAATTCTTCTGTCATTCTTACTGAGCATCCATTTTCAGCATGGTTCACCCCACTCCTTTCCTGACTCCCTACTTCACTTTCCCTTCTGACTAATCCCCACCTGCATTAGAGCCAAGACAGATGGCCAGGCCTTGTGGGTCAGGCTCGGGTGAGGCAGGTAGCTGGGCAACAGGGTGACGGAGACCGAGGCTTTGGGAGTTTTCAGATGTCCTTCTAATACAGGGTTGTAGCGAAAGAATTCTAACCTAGGAGAACCATGAAGAATTGAAGATGGGAGGGCTGGGTTCTTGCCCCGAGTCAGCCTCCGACTGGCTCTGTAATTATCTCTTCTCTGAGTGTTTGTTTCCTCGAAATGGATCAAGTTGTTTGCTCATCAGTTTTCACTCCGTTTAGGCAGTTGGAGATTTGGAATGGGCTGATTTTTAGGTGTTTGCTTATTCTGGTTCTATCCATGTCTTACCATCACATGGTCCTAACCCTACAAATGTGAGTGACGAAGTGCCTAGGGTGGCATTTGCTCCTAAAGTCCCATTTCAGTACTGCCATTTTTCCATGAATATTAAAATATTTAATTTTACTATGCTTCCTTTGGTTCCTTAAGTCTTGAAGAATATATTCCAGACTTTAGCTTGGTCTGGACCTGGCTAACCTCTGTGCATGAATGGACGATCTCAAATTCTCTATGGATGTATTCACCTACACATATTTGGATACCTGTATGCCTACACATGCATGAGATAGATTTAAATAGCATACTAAACTGAACATGGTGGTGAACACCTTTAATCCCAGCACTCAGGAGGCAGAGGTAAGAGGATCACTGTAAATTCAAGGCCAGCCTGGGCTAGAGTGAGTCCATACCTCGAAATAAAACAAGGAAACAAACAGATACACAACAAACTCCTTTGTCAAAATTCTTTCAAGTGATCCCATCTGATTTCATGACAAGATTATTTCCTCTTAGTTATGTTTTATTTCTCTCTTTTGATTTCTGCCTCATCGCCCTATTGCAGCTCAGAACAGACTTTGACGAACAGCCCAAGGTGTTTTCAAACGAAGCCAGTCAACAGCTCCAGCGTGGCCCAGGGACACAAGCCAACAAAAACAGGGTGTGGGAGGTGTGCTGACAGCTCTCAGCTCTGGGCACCGACACCTCGAGACTGGTTAGGTGAGGCAGACACGCAATCAAGCAGTGACTCGCGGGGGGAGCCAGGAAAGACTCGATCATGTCGCCTCTTGTAGGAGCTCAGTCCACAAGCAAAGAAAATTCTAGAAGAGGCTGAGCGGCGAAAGAAGCTGGCATGGCAAGGGTGGCCAGGGGTCCACAGGTGCTTCTTGCCCGAGGTCTTGGGGGGCTGGGTCCTTACTTCCTCTTCTGTGATTGGTGTCAGGAAGTGTAATTGACATCTCAGCATTATCCCGTGTATTCATTAGGATACAGACTGGGCCATTCAAATGAAATTCTACATTAGGACATTCGGTTGGTACTTTCTGCACTTGGGGACCCGGTTCACATACAGCATTTCATGCTCGTCAGTATTCTCCAGTGATATTAAAAATGAAGTTACTTGTCATGGTTTGATCCAGGTGTCCCCCACAAACAAATGAATGTGTGCTGATAGATCGATCCTCAGCTGATGGCAATTTGGGAATTAGAACCTCATTAGAGCTGTGTTGTTGGGGGCGGGCTTCTGGGGTTATAAGGCAGCTTCCCCTTGCCAGTGTTTGGCACACCTTCCTGCCGCTGTTTGCAGTGCTGTGGCAGAGGTGATGTCCAGCCCTCTGCTCATGCCATTGTTTTCCCTGCCAGGATGGAGTCTCCCCTCGAATCCGTAAGCCAAATAAACCCATTCCTCCACAAGCCACTTTTGTTTGGGTTCTTTCTGCGCAGCAACTAGGAAGCTGACTGCAATGTTACTCTACACATGTATGGTGAGCTTCGAACATTTACAAACAATGAGCTCCAACAGCACCCAGATCATATTTAGTACCTAATACTAGACATCGCTGATGCCCTCACCATGCCCTTGGAACCTTCTAGTGTGTACATTCCTGATGGTTCTGCAGTGGCTAGAATTCTGCCTCCTGGAGGTACCCTCTGCACACAGTGTTGCTCACAAGTTCTGGGAAGTTAAGAGACAGCAAACAACCTCAATCTGAATGAGATTTAATACGCAAATACCTCACCTGTCTGGTCTGCTGGGTGAGACACTGAGGCCCGTTCTGTATCACCCCCCCCCCAGAGGTCTCCAGGTGTCAGAACGCAAAGATCCTCATTAGTCACCTGCTTCCTGGCATTTCTGAGTTGCTTTCATGTCCTTCCACGGTTCATTTCTCTACCTTTCTGGTCTTCCTGGGGTTGGTTACTTACGTACATTCAAGATCAGCTTCTGGGAAACGTAAACTAAGACACTCTCGTCCTTCCTTCTTCTCCAACCGATCCTGCCAGCCCGCACCCTTCCCTTCCTCTTAATGCTTCTCAAACTCTTACAAAACCATATGCACCAGGATGAATGAAATGCAGATTGCTGTGCCTGTTTGTCACTAGCTCCTGGCCATAAACACACACGTGTTTACTACACACATTGACACATATCAAGAACGATGGTCACAAAGACATGGGATGTTGGGCAAGAAATATAATATACTGTCCTGGTAGACAGCAGGTTCTCTTCTTAATGTATTGATGTACCTCCCGATCTCCCAGAATTTTATCTGTAAAATAGAACAGATTCTCCACCTGAAAGTGAGAACAGTTTGAAGAAAAAGGGGGATAAACCTAGTCATTAGAAAGATATATTGATATGTAGACCCATATTCTTAGTGACAGACACTGTGGTCACTCAAATCTCATCAAAACAGAGATCCAGAGGCTACAGAGAAAGCAACACTAAACTAGATCTCTATCTTGCCCTCCGAGGCTCAGGGACCATCACAGAAGAGGGGGTGAAAAGACTATAAGAACCTGGGGGCGGGGGTAGCGAGACTAGTCTAAGACACCATGTTTCCCCCTCCCCGCAGAGACTGATTGAGGCCCCTTGGTTCCCAAAATGAATGCCTATAACCCCACCAGAGGCCCTCAGCAGAAATGAGATGGAGGAGAGGAGGGTCTATGTATGCGATTTCTTTGAAAAAAATCAATAAATTAAAAAAATACATATTGTCTACGGGACCTACTACTCTCTGCCTAAAGTCCTTCAGGCTTTTTCTGACCCCCCTGGGGTGACACACAAGGCTTGTTGCTTCGAGCTGTGCCTGGGTCCTGACAGCACCTGACAGGGGTCAGACCTAGGAGCACGGCTCTGTATCCTGTTGTGATGGGTAAGCATTCTCTTTCCATTTCCTCCCCAGCACTGAGGATGGAAGTGTTTTTCATGAAGACAGGAAATGTCTTCACTACTCCTTTGTGAACTAGATAAAATTATCCTAAAACAAGAGGCCCACTGGGTGAGAGATGTGTGGGCTGGATTTTCAATCAAGGGATTAAGGGTAATGCTCTGAGGATACATCCTGCAATTTCACACAAGGTGTATGTATGGGGGGGGGGGAGACAACTTGCAAAATAGAATCAGTGTTGGCTTCTTAAAAATGTGCTGTTGCTTCACCATTGTCACTGTGTAAGATTCTGTCCCAAGAAGCAGGAAGTCCTCCCTTGGCTGGATTTCAGTGTGCACTAAATTGATTTCAGTCATGAGAGCTGAGTTAGTTCAACAGAAACCCCATGGATCAGAGTTCAGTCACCACGGTACATGAGCGGAGTTACTTGTCAGAAGCATGAACTTGACTGCTAGTTCTTCCGTACATAGATCCCTTTGTAAGCACGTGCCTCGTGATCAGTTAGTGACCATCACACCACTTCTTTCAAAGCCTCTCAGGGGCGGGTCACTTGCCTC
>PVHP010047490.1:0-12879 GCA_004024765.1 Zapus hudsonius
GAGAGAGAGAGAGAGAGAGAGAGAGAGAGAGAGAGAGAGAGAGAGAGAAACATGGATGCACCAGGGCCTCTTGCCACTGTAAAGAAACTCCAGATACATGTTCCACTTTGTGCATCTGGCTTTATGTGGGTACTGGGAATTGAAGCCAGGTTGTCAGGCATTGGAAGCAGGTGTCTTTATCTGCTGAGCCATTTCTTCAGCCCCTCACTAATTTTTGAGGTAACGAGAAAGTTCTCTACCCAAAAGAAGGAAATATGTATGGTGGATGGGTAAAATAATTAATTTCATTTATCATCTGACCAGGCTATGTTGACCCTCACTAGCTTTTGTTGTAAAAGAAAACCTCCCTTCCCACAAGATGTATGGAGGTGGTGAGATCGGTTAATTTCATTTGTCACATGGTCAGGCTGCCAGTTAACCATTTGTTTGGTCAAACACTAGTCTAGATATTATCATGAAGGCGTAATTTTAGATGTGATTAACACTTGCAATCTATTGACTTTAAATAAAGCAAATTAACTCCCATAATTTGGATGGGCTTTGACCTATTCATTAGATGCTGTAAAAGCACAGACTAGTGTTCTCTGAAAAAGAAGGAATTTTGCTTCTAGATTGCAACATAGCAATCCCTTCCTGTGCCCCATCCTCCTGTCTGATTCTTTCAAATTTCACACTCTAGGCTGCACTGGATCTCTTACCTGAACTTGTCAGTTTGTCCCATGGAGTTTAGACTCGATAGTACCATCCCTCACCAATCCCATAAACCGATTCCAAAATCCTATTTTTCCCTTTCTCTGGAGATCCCTTATTAATAAGATTCAGGAAAGGATTTCAGAGTCCAACCAGGCAGAAATCTGTATGTTCACTGCCTGCAGCCCCAAGTACACCTGTCATGCTTGTGTGTGCGGTTGCTAAGGGTACACTCATGCGAGGGAAGGCATGCAGGAGGCTTTCACAGATGGCTTCATACAGAAAACAGATGGTTCCCTCCAGGGGCTCAAAGGCTATTAGAGAGGTGAAAGGCTAAGGGAATCAGGAACATGGTGTGCCCAGGGATGAGCCTCAGAGAAAATTGATCTGCTTTCCCCCAGAGGATATGTATGTGCAGGAGGACATGGATACAGGTCGAGTTGACTGAGGGATGGCAGGGAAGATGGGAGAAGGTGGTGCTCTGGTCTTCCTCTTTCCCAACCCCAGTCTCCTGCCAGGGCCTCCCATTGGCTGATCCATCCAGGAGCCTCAGAGCAAGGAAGCCCATTGAAGATTTTCCTGGGACTGTAAACAGGGAAGACAAGGATAACAGATGGAGTTAGGAGGGGGAAAAAAAGCGTAAGAAGATTGAGTGGAAATCTATGGAGAATCCATAACTATTCAAGTTCAATACATATTAAGCTCAAGATTATTAATAAAAATATCAATTTGCTTTTCGGTGATATGGTTACTTTATTTATAAAAGTAGTGAAGGGATGCTGGGAAGATGGCTAAGTGGTTACAGGTGCTTGTTTGTAAAGCTTGCTGTCCTGGATTTGATTCCCCAGTACCCATGTAAAGGCAGATGCACAAAGTGGTACATGCATCTGGAGTTTGTTTGCAGCAGCAATAGGCCCTGGCTCACCCAACTCTCTCTCTCTCTCTCTCTCTCTCTCTCTCTCTCTCTCTTTCTCTCTCTCTCTGCTTACAAAAAATAAAATAAAACTTTCAAAAGTAGTAATGGAATGTATATACATAAATGCATACTCTTTGATTTGGGAGAAGACTTAGATTCCCCAGAAATTGGGCACAGGGACTTGGTTTAACTTCAGTAATCAGCCACTTGGGCCAGGGCCTCTTTACACATCTTCCTATACCCCCCCCCCCAACTATATGGCCAGGCTCCTGTTCCAGCTCACTGATACAGTACAGCATAGTGTGAACAACTTTGGGCTTGTATTCAATTGGGTATAGATATTATCATTGGTGGACTGTCTCATGCATAGAAAACAGCCTTCAGTTTTCTGTGATAGGCAAGTACTCAGCCTTTTAACTGAGCATTTGACTGTACACCTATGGGTTATGAAGTGAAAGCTTTGAAGTTCATGGGAATAATTTATAATGCTAACTTGACTTAAAGCAAGCTCTTGAATTTAAATTATCCTATACCCTATGCCCTTAGTAGGGTCTTTACAATCACTTGCTATAATATTGATTTTCTGATAAACCCCAGAACACTATCTCTATGCAAATGAACAGGTTCTTGAGTCAGGGCATGTTGAGTAATTACTGAGCTCCTTATTCAAGGCAGGGCAGGCATGGGCAATCCAGGTCACGTAGAGATCCTAACAGCATCTGCTTTCTGAGTATGTACAGATGGTCCAGACAGATAATCACATCATATCAATAGCATGGGATGAACTTGACAGAGGCATGTGCAGAGGGACAGCGTGCCCCTGTAGTTGTCACTGGGAGAAACCTCCAAACCAAGCAAATTTATGGGAGGAAGAAGGGATTTATTGAAGTTATAGATGCAGGGGAAGTTCCATAATGGTCAAAGAGGTTGGTCTCCTTTCACAAGTTCAAGCAGAGAGAGAAACCCATCAACAACTTCACACACACAGCAAACTGCAGCAACTCCAGGCTTGAGCTCAGACTGCTCAAACATATAAACATATAAACATATGTTTAGCTGGAATTCCAGACCCACCTCAGAAAATACCTTTGGACTGGACCCTAGGATCTGGCCAGGAGATACCCCCTCAAGCTAGGCAGCTGGAGAAAAACTTTAATACACTCTTGAATCTATTAGGGAACATCAACTCAAACTACCTGCTGCAGTCAGCTTTCTAGAAAGAACCCAAGCAAAAGCGGCTTGTGGAAGAAAGGGTTTATTTGGCTTATGGACTTGAGGGGAGACTCCATCCTGGCAGGGAAAATGATGACATGAGCAGAGAGTGGACTGATATCACCTCTGCCACAGCACTGCAAGCAGCGGCAGGAAGGTGTACCAAACACTGGCAAGGGGAAGCTGGCTTATAACCCCCATAAACCCACCCCCAACAACACAGCTTCAGTGAGGTTGTAAAACCCAAACTGCCATCAGCTGAGGATGGATCATTCAGAACACATTCGTTTGTGGGTGACACCTGGATCAAATCATGACACTACCACACCCCCTAAATCTGAAATCAAGGCAGGCCAGAGAAGGATAGAGCCTTGACAGGTCACTTAGAGTTAGCTCCATGGTAATAGCATTCTGGGAAGATGGGAGGACCAGATTGGAAAGGCAGACATTTTGTGACCAGGGTCCAAGGAATGACCAGGGTCTGGTATCCTGTGTTCTAGTCTGAATCTTATGGAGAACATAAACTAGCAGACAAGGCCACCAGGAAAGAGAAAATAAGAGGATCAAAAATAAGCATATTTTTCTCTGTGCTTTTAGGAATGTTTGAAATAGTTCATCATTCACAATATTTTTATGTATGTGTGTGCATGTGTACACTTGCCTGTGGAGGCCAGAGGATAATTTCAACTGTCATCTTCAGGAATGCCTCCTTTGAGATGGGATCTTTCATTGGCCCCAAAGCTCACTAATTAGGCTAGACTTGCTGGCTAGTGAGCTCCATGGTTTCTCCTGTCTATGCCTCTCTAGGGCTGGATTATAGATGTGTATTACCATGTCCAGCATTTTTACATAGATTTTGAGAACTGAACTCAGGTCATTGTGCTTGTGAGACAAGCACTTTACCTAATTGAGCTATCTCTCCATCTTTATTTACATTTTTTTAATAAAAAAGAATTGATAGAAGATGATTCAAAACCTTTTATGGAATCCAAGAAGCAGCAACTACAGAGCTGGGAATTCATAGAATGAAATGAAAATGTTGGGCTGGAGAGATGGCTCAGCAGTTAAGGCACTTGCCTCCAGTGCCTAAGCCCCCCCCCTTCAATTCCCTAGGACCCACATAAGCCAGACCCACAAGGTGGTGGCCCTGGTGTGCTCAATCTCTCTCTCTCTCTCTCTCTCTCTCTCTCTCTCTCTCTCTCTCTGTATCTCTCTGCTTGAAAATGAATAAATAAAAATATTTTTAAAAATGAAAATGTTACAGAACTGGGATTCCCAAGGCCATAAAGACAGAAATATTGCCAATGGTTCTGCATATTCATCTATTCATCTGGTCTGGGGGACTTTAGCCAAGGTAGTTTCTTGGGGTGATGGTGATGCTTCTGAAGAGTGAGAGAATGAAGCAGAAGGGAGGGATGTGCAAGCTATACTTTCAAGAAATTTTATTGGGAAGTGTGGTGGTTTGAATGTAATGTTCCCCATAGGTTGTTGTGTTTGAATATTTAATTGCAAGCTGGTGGTGCTGTTTGGGAAGGTTGTGGAACCTTTAGGAGGTGGAGCCTTGCTGGAGGAAGTGTGTCACTGGTTGTAGGCCTTGAGAGTTTATATAGTCCAGACCCACTTGCTGCTCTCTGACTCTGATTCTTCCCTATTGATGTGACAATGTGACACCAGCTTCCCCCTCCTGCCATGATTTTTCTACCATGCTGGACTATCTCTTGAAACTATATAATGAAAAATAAGTCCTTTCCTTCCTTAAGCTGCTTCTAGTCAGGCATTTTGTTTCAGCAATAAGAAGGTAACTAATATAGAATATTGGTACCAAGAAGGGGCTCTGATCAACCTGATCATGTTGTTCTTAGCTCTTGGGACTGGTCTCTTAAAAGAGATGTGGAAGGATTTGGAACTTTGGAGTAGAGAAACCTTATAATGCTATAAGCAGAGCTTAATGGGTCATTCTAGTCAGAGAAGATTGGAAGCCTGAGAGAAATGTGGACTGTGGAGGCTTGACACCAGAGATTCTGAAGGGTGAGAAAACGACTTTATCAGGAACTGGGTTAGAGTCTATTCATGTGATATTCTGGCAAAGACACTGGGTACATTCTGCTCATGATCTAAGAACTTAAACAAATTGGATTTGAAAGTAACGGGCTAATGTTTTTAAGGAAGAAAATCACTGAGTCTGTGTCACGGCTTCTCTTTGTTGTCCTGATTCAGATCTCTTTCAGCAAAAGAGAGGGAAATGCAAAGCAGAAAAATGTAGAAAAATAAATTTTGATACAGAAATAAATGTAAGTCAACTTAAATCTCAGGCTCAGAAAATGCAGCTGCTTGTACTGCCATTGTTAAAGAGATGACCACCCTTTAAAGGGAAATCTACAGGTACACTGGAGCAATAGGAAAGACGTCCTGAGGGTAATGCTTGTATTAGTCAGGGTTCTCTAGAGGAACAGAACCAACAGAATGAATTACAGTAAAAGGGGGGATTTATTAGATTAGCTCATGGCAGTGCCACAATAGCAGTCTGTAAGCCCCAGAGTCAGGATAACCACTCAGTCCACATGGCTGGATGCCTCAGCAGTCCTAATCCAGAACTGAAGGCCTAAATGCTTCCTGGGGAGCCGCTGGTCTTCAGTCCAGGCTGGAAGACTGAGGAAACTTTGTTCCAATGCTGTCAAAGAGATGCATGACAAGAACCAGCAGCCAAGTAGGAAGGCAGGGGGAGAGAGATTTCATTCCCCTTTATATAGCTTTAGGGCAGGGTCTTACAACCCTTTTTCAGACTTGTTGACTTCCTGAGTCTCTGGAATTTCCTTCCTGCACTACCCTCCCAGGAAGGGATGTTTGTTTCTAGCTTCCCTGAGCCTCCTTACATCCTGCCCCCTACTGAGAGGGCTGCCTTCCTGTAAACAACCTCAGAGACCCATCCAAGATTATGAAACAAGTCAAGTTTATAGCAAAACTTCACTATCACAATTACCTAAACCATTGAAAGCTCAAATAGGAAGAATGCATATTCCTTTGAAAGGAAAGAGCCTTAAGGAAGATTGCTGAAGGAAGTCTCTGCTCCCTAAGGCCAACATTGAGAGGCTGCTACTGCTATATGTTCCATGGACTCCAAGCTTCACCCTGATTTGTTAGCAGAACTTGGAAGCATCACCCTCCCTCATGGTACCAGTAGAAGAATGAAAGATGCAAGATGTTAAGGATTGTGAAATATTTCAGCATGGTTCCAGAGAGCCACAATGCCTCAGCAATGCGAGGCAGAGTTGAAGTCCCTGCAAGAAGGCCCCATGGGCCCTCTGTGAGAAGCTGTGATGATAAACCCTAAGGTGTCATGGAGACCCCAGGATATTAGAGATGCCAGGATCATGGACATCTGCCAAGAAAAGATATGGGCTCAGGGTGAATCTGTCATACAAGAGAGGCTACAAGCAGTACAGCTGAGAGTGAGGCTGCTACCGACATTTGGATCTCAGGTGATTTCATTGATAGTCCCAGATACCAGACACCAGGCTACAGTATTTGGTATTTGTTCTGCTGGGTTTTGGCCTTGTTTTGGTCAATCTTTCCTTTCTATGACTCCCTTCCTCCCTTTTGGGATGTGAATGCTTATTCTATACCATTATATATTGAAAGTACGTAACTTGTGTTTTCATTTTAAAGTGCTTACAGTAAAGTGACCGGTTTGAGTCTCAGCTGAGAGTTTTTGGACTTTTGAAGTTGGACTAACTGCATTTTGCATTTGAGATGGCCATGAATCTATGGAGAGAAGGGGTGGGAAGTTATGACTTAAATGTGATACGTTTGCATGTCAATTTGACAGTACCTAGAAGCACCTGGGAGGGATTATGTAGATTAAAATTAGATTTTGAGAGATTATCTTGATGAGGTTAATTAAGATCATAAGACTCACCTTAACTATGGCTAGCACAATTCCATGAGCTAGGATCCTGGACTAAATAAAGAGGAGAGAGATGGCTGAGCCTTAGCCTTCAACACTCTCTGCTTCTTTCCTTTGCTGAATATGACCAGCAGCCTCAAGTTCCTGCCATGATGGACTATAACCCTTTCTCTCTCATGCTGAATTTTGTCAAGTATTTTGCCCCAACAAAGGGAAAGGTGACTAACACAAGAGGGGAAGGAAAGAAAGAAATTGCTATTAGGCACTGGGGATCAGGGAACTGTCTTTAGGATAGGCAGATTTCTAACATGTTACCAGTTGAGGAGAGAGCCAGGAGGAAGAGAGAGGCTCTTGAAGAAGAGGAGAGGCTGTAGGTTTAGGTGGGATCAGTAGGACAGAAGATGCAATCAGGGAATCAGAGCTTCCGATTCCAAGGCAGAGAGGGTCCCGGAGCTGACACTTGAGGTGTGGTGTGTGAAAGGAGCTCAAGGAACACGGTTTGTCCACAGAGATAGATGAGGATCTGTACACTGGAAGCACTGTGTACTGTGATTGAGGGGCTTCTCAGAGGGAAGGCAGAGAGCTGTAAGGAAATCAAATCCAGTGTTTCTCTAGAGAGCCACCCTTCAGGGCTGTGGAGTGGGTCCCATCCACACCCCGCAGGCTCACAGAAGGCATGGGTCAGGGTGGATTGAAGGTGGAGTCTGCTGAGACAGTGTCAGGAGTTGATTTTTGGCCCATGGTTATCTGCCTCTGAGCAACCCAAAAGGGAGAGAGAAGGCATCAATAAAACAGACCACAAATGGAGAATCTAGGTCACAGTTCCTTGTTAGGATTCTGTTTTACAGTTGTATTTTCCAAGAGGAACATTTATTTATTACAAATAACTATATTTGTCTTTTATAATCTTCCTTTCTTACAGGGTGATCATTGCCAGGGGCCTTACTTAAGGTATAAGTAAGGTTTCCCTAAAAGTACAGATCACAAGAGGCTGGGGAAATAGCTCAGTGGTTAATGGTGCTGGCTTGCTTGCATTCAGTTCCCCAGAACCCATGTAAAGCTGAGTAAAAAAGTGGTGCATGTATCTGTAACCTCAGTGTGCCTACAATAGTAGGAGGTGGAGCCAGGAGAATCAGAAGCTTGAGGGCCAGAGTCCTTTGCAAGAAGAGTCTCTGTCTCAAGGAAGGTGGTCTACATGTGTGCCATGGTACGTGTGCACACACCTACACATGCATACATGCATACACACATACACACATGCATGTGTACACACACACACACACACAAGGAAGTAAAAGAAGTACAGAATATGAGCATTGACAACAGAACTATATTTGAATTGAATTCATTATGTCACTTGTTCTTTGTCTTGCTGCAGTATTTACCAAGTGTCCACTAAACTTTCCGTAAGATTGCTCAAAATTCTGCACTTCTTATTAAGTGGCTATTAAGAGCACCTTGTGAGTGTCTGGAGAGATGGAGAGTGGGTGAGAGCACTTGCTATATAAGCACAAGAGTGTGAGTTCTGATCCCTAACACTCATGTAAAACATCCAGACTTGGCAGTGCATGTTGCCAGTACCAAATGGGGCAGAGACAGGAGGATCTCTGGGGCTTGTTGGTCAGCTGTTGTTTTCCATGTACAATGAGAGACCCCCATCTCTAGGAAATACGTCGAAAGACTGGTGGAAGAGGACACTGGACATCCTCTAGCCTCTTCTCACATGTATACTAGGTGGGCACATCTGCACACACACACACACACATGCACACACACATGTTAAAACCACTGTCTGAGTTTAGTTAACATAAATTAAATTAGTATTACTCTCGTATCTTGTACCTAGTATATGAAGTTTAATAATGTTCTCATGGGCTGTGCTACAATCTCTTCTTGGTTGGTTTATATATGTGTGTGTAGTTATATGTTACAGTTACAGTCTATATCTGTACATATACCTATCTATTATTATTTGATTAGCTTCTATTTTATGTTAAGAAAATATTTTAAAAGTTTATTAGGGGGCTGGAGAGATGGCTTAGTGGTTAAGGTGTTTTCATGCAAAGCAGAAGGACCCGAATTCAAATCCCCAGCACTCACATAAAGCTAGATGCACAAGGTGGCACATGTGTCTGGAGTTCATTTGCAGTGGCTGGGGGCCCTGGTGTGTCCATTCTCTCTCTCTCTCTCTCTCTCTCTCTCTCTCTCTCTCTCTCTCTCTCTCTCTGCTTCTCTCTATTACTCTCTTTCAAATAAATATTTAAAAAAAGCCTCTGTGAAAAACTTTTAAAAATGCATATTAAAATAGTGCAGATTAAAAATCTTCAAACAAAGCTTGATTACTTCAAAATATATAAAATGTACAATTTTAAAATGAAAGTTTGGGTAAAAGTTTATTTGTAAGCAGTTGAATGCAATCACTCAGCAAGAAATTTTTACCTGAATTATAAGACTATGTTGCTATGCAAAGACCTTGAAAGACCAAGAAATGACATAAAATTTATGATATAATTTTCTAAATGACCAGCCATCACTTCTCTAAGAAATGCTATCTTCATTTGTAACTCTCAGGGTACCCTGAAATTTATAAAACAAATAAGATTTCTGTGGTATTGAGTCCGCAACCCACACATAACAGCCCAGTATATCTTCATTAACAAGAAACATTTCTATTGATTTCATTTTGTGATGTTTCATATTACATATAACAAATATGTATGGTCACCTAAATGAATTATTACAATCCAATTTGAAATGATTGCATGGGGTTATTGTGTTATCTCTAGGATGCTTTAGTTTCTGGGTGTCAAAACTGTTTTTATTTAATGGAATAACATGGAAAAGTTAATCAGAGTAGGTTAACCTCTGTGGAGCTGAAGGTCACATGCATTTACTCTCAGTTTGAAACGGGGGAGCGTTCAGTCTGGAAGTCAGGCTGGGGGTGGGTGGAGATGGAAGGGGGCCAGCCAGCAGATTCAGTGCTTAGGTTCCTTCTCATCTCATCAGTATCACTTGGCTTGTGTGGCTTTTCAATGACTGGATTTTTGATTAAAAAAAATTTCCTGCAAAGAAAATAAAATTAAACAGGCAATACAAACATAATAAAGAATCAATACTGCAGTTAACATTTCTATTGTGTTTTATTGACCAGCTTGACTTGGGCCTCTCCCTCTGCTTTGTACACTTGCCTAACAAATGCTCTGAGACTCTGAGCAGAACTGGTGTGAGCATGAGGAATTGTGAAGGGAGCCGTCTTCTCAAAATTGTGTTTCCAAGAAAAATGGTGCTTCTTATAACATGAATTCTCTCCCTGTGGGGTCAGAACATGGAGGTAGAAATGTCCCTTTTGCTGAGCTGACATCTTGTTGAGCACACAGAAGGCAAAGAGCTTGGGGTGTGCCACTTCCTGTTCCTGTGGTGCCTTCCCTTTGGGAGGTTTCATTGAGGTTAAAGAATGTGCTTGGGGCTTTCTCTGGGCTCTGGTGCAGAGATACACAGCTGGAAAGGCAGAAGCAAAAGATTGGTCATGCATTAATTCCTCTACTTTTGACTGTCCTTCGCAACGGTTGGTTAAGATGACCAATGAGATAATTGGAGAGTTTATTCTATTAAAATAAAATCATAAAAATCCACAGGTGAGTTCATGTGCTGGAAAATGAGGAGCTCCAGGGGCCGGAAATAAGATACCAGTGTTGGATCAAAACAAGAGCCATCAATCATGAGTCTGGACTGCAAAGTGTAATGGAAGGGTGACCAACTGGCTAAAGCTAGGGGATATTTTGAGGAAGGACTCAACCATCATATCATAAATCCATTTTTACATGGATTCTGGGAATTGAATTCAGATCCCTATACTTGCAAGACCAGCACTTTACTGTCTGAGCTATCTCCCAAGCCAAGAATAGATTATAAAATTCAAAATAAAAGAAAAACAAGTGGCTTAAGATATGATACAGAATGGTTACTAATGCAACTAGAAAAAAAATTAAAGATAGCTCCCACTGGAAATATAGTTCAAAGGGGAAATATGAAACGTAAATGGAGACCATGAACATTAAAGAAATTCCAAAATAGAGATGGTGACAGTTACAGAAGAACCTTAGTGAACAAATGAGAAAGATGAGGAATTTTCCTAATTAAAAATCATTAAGTGAGTTTGCATTTGCATGTGAAAGTCAGACCTGACACAATGCTTTCAAGCCATGGTGTGAGACAGAAAAGACAAGTATCTAGGAAGTAAGACTGATAGCTGACTTCCCATGGTGTTGTAGACGGCCACACGCTGCTGGGATGAATCTCCAAACCAGGCACAATTTTGGGGAGGAAAGTATTTATTGAAGTAACAGACCCAACGGGAGTTAAGGAAAAAGGCTAGCTCCCTTTCACAGAAGCAAGCAGAGAGAGAAACCCACCACCAGCACCTCAAGCAAGCAAGCACATTGTAACACTGTAACTCACTAAATGCAGAACTGCCAGACCTGGGGTTCCAGCTGCTGTTTTGCATGTGTATCCTAGAATTTTGCATCCAATTTAGAAAGGGTGTCATGACCCCAGGAGGCTAGGCCAAAGTGACACTTCCTCCAGCCAGAAACCTGGAGACAACAATTTAATAAACACAATTATAATAAATTCTACTGGGGGACATTTATTCAAAACTACTGGATGTCAGAGACACCTGGATCCTATTCCTATGTGATAAAGTATTCAGTGGGTGGCCATTCCAGGGGGAGGAGGTTTTCTCAGAAGAGACGAGCAGGCACTGCTGGCAGAAGGATCTCCATCATCATAGACTTTGCATGTGTACATGTGTAAATGCATGTTCAGATACACGTGGGTGCATGTGTGTGGGGTTGTGCATGCATGTGTGAGTGTGTGCAAGACAGGTATTGGCCTCAATCACTTTCTACTTAGTCTTTTGAGATAAGGTCTCTTATTGACTCTTCTGTTCGCTGACTCAGCTGGAAGAGCTAATTGGAAAATACTGGGGATCCTCTTGTCTCCCAGCTCTGGGATTATAGGGCTGTTTCACTGTGTCTGCTTTTATGTGGGTGCTGGGGATCTGAACTCAGGTCCTCAAGCTTGCTCACCAAGCACTTTACCCACTAAGCCATATCTCTAGCACCATCTTTTTTCTGTTTCTTTTTATAGCTCTCAAAATTCTCTCAATAAGACTGTTTCTTGGGCTGGAGAGATGGCTCAGCAGTTAAAGCACTTGCCAATAGTGCCTAAGGCCCTGGGTTCAATTCCCCAGGACCCACATAAGCCAGACCCACAAGGTGGTGGCCCTGGTGTTCTCTCTCTCTCTCTCTCTCTCTCTCTTTGATAATGAGTAAATAAAATATCAAAAATAAGACTGTTTCTCATCTTACTGATAAAAAATTGCTGTATTACCTTTATTAGAGGATCATCTCTATTCACACCAACTAGGGCGGCAGATGGATCAAAACGACTATTCCAGATCCAGCTTGGTGAACCAGTAAACATGAATGAGGGTCCTTTACAGGAGCAGGGGAGACTTCAGCTGCATCACTGAAAAATCCTGTCATAGCATGGGAGATGATTCATGAGAACTGTATACTTGGAGTCATGGACAGTATGCAAATAGCTTCACCATTCAAGGGTCTCCTCTCCCCCAGAAATAGTTCAGAATTTATATAACCCTGAGAAGGGAGGGGTGGCCTCATGAGTCTTGTAAATTTCTTATGAGTTTCATGAATCTTTGTGGACCTCTCTCCTCCCTCCATGAATGAATATTCCAACCTAGAGGAAACAGCTGTACAGCATGAATGAATGTAAAAATAAGATATACAAAGACAAAAAAGATAGTGCCGTGTGCACTTTATGACCCACTCCATCCATGCATGCATTTCTCATGCTTCCAAAAGCAATACCAGGTATGTAGGACACAGCCATGTTGTTAATTCAGGGACAAAATAGATGTGACTTTGAAGAGCATAGTCCTTTCTTTCAGCGATTTCCTTTCCAAAGAGTTTGTGCAGTCCATCTTTCTGTCCTTCCTGGGTGGAAACACCTCAGGCATCTCTCCATTGTTTCAATGTAAAGCAGTTGGGCCATAATCAAAAGCCCATCTCTTGGTCAGTAAGTTAAACTTGCATTGAGGTTTTTCCAACTTCAAATCTTAAATTCTCAGTCCCAT